>CAWUFW010017348.1:0-266108 GCA_963921515.1 Calotriton arnoldi
TAAGTCATAATCGCACGCGCTAGAATGCATTTTTAAAGCGCGAACAAGAAAATAATTCCGCTTCGCCGCGGATCGCGGAATTGATGGCAATTCCGCGTTCTCCGCGGAACGCGAAATTGTCCAAATTCCGCAAATTCCGCGAGCGGAGCGGAATTCAATGCCCAGGCCTAATAATAAATAACCTTAAAAGGAAAATGTGCAAAAATCCCAGGAGAATAAACGGGCTGCGCACAACTCATATTAGGCACACTGCATGAAGACCGAGGCCCCTCGCTGGAAATAGCAATTCAAGTGGTCAGAAAAAAGGAAAGTGGCCAATTTAGTGAACGAGTGCGTTACTTAAAATATATGCTACTGAGCATACATGTTGAAAATGGCACATCAACAACTGTACAAAAAAAACGGTAAAAAGAGGCATAGGGGTAATAGCAATGTTTGGCTCAAGGAATTTCATTTACGAAATCCAAAATGACAGGAGTTACAAATTCAAATTGCCACCATGATACATTCTACAACACTTATAATACTGAGAGGCAAATTTACTAAGTATTGGCACAATGCAGTGCAGCAAACAAAGTTGCTGCTCTGCTTTGCGTCATAGGGTGAGAGAAAAAGAGTTCCATATCTACTAAGAAATGGCGCTACTTTTATCTCTGCCTGCACTGGCGCATTTTAGGTTTGCGCCAGCTAACACTCTCTTGCACCACAGTGCAAGGGTGTGTGCATTCTGCAGACCTCAGGTTTTGTACTTGAAGGGTACTCATCCAGTACAAAAGATGTGCTTTAATACTTTTCCCATTTTGTATGTGTGCTGTATTAGAATAGCACACATGCAAAGTTGGAAAAATGTGGAGAATTGCTCTATTGTTTAGCCTGCCTCGACGAGGAGTCATTTTTTTAGGCACATAAGTGTCAACAAATGTTAGTAGATAGGGATTTGCGTTAAACCCGTGGGTGGATTAATGGGAATACCATGTGCCATTCATGGTACTCCGCTTGATACAAGTAGTGCAAAGTAGAGCATAGCACTCCTTTGCATTACTTTAGACAACTTTGCAGTTGAAAGTAAATCAGTAAATCCCACTACAACATTTTGTGCTGGGCTGTGTCACTTTTGTGAAGCAAACCCGGCACAGAGTCTTGGTAAATCTGGGCCTGGCTATTGATATCTACATTATATACAACAAAAATATATATTAATATACATATATAAATATATATTAATATATATATATATATTTATTCTTCTGTGCTGACATTTAAATTGTGGGAAAGACTCCTTGTTTTGTATATACAAAGGCACACTGAAAAAACTCTGCAGTGAAAAGCGAAACAGCAACATTATGGTATCTCTGGAGTATCCCTGAAGGTCATGAGGACTAATTCGAAATATGGGACAGTTGATGAAAAGATAATAGGAAGCACTGTTGAGTGCGTGTATTTTAGACAAAGGACTCTGATGAAAAGAGACACTTCTGTGGTAACTAAGGACTTTGATTGTATTCCAGTCCGTGTTTTATGTGGCCAATTTGGTGTGTGCTGGCTGATTATGTCCAAACCACAGCCCGTACTGCGATCATGAATACTCCTCAGTAGTACAAACTATGGTAATTGTTTAAAGTTGCTCACGCATGAGCTTACAACAATTATATTTTAAACTGAGCAGTCTTTGCTGAAAAGGGACACATTCATGTTTGATTGATTATGCTTACGCACGTTTTTTCATTGCTACCACAAAAGTGAAGTGTATTATCTATGTCTATAGTTTTATGTTTAAATTGAGCACCAACATGACGCTGTGTAGATTGACAAAGGCAGTTGTACTGCAGAAACGCGGCTCTTTTTTATGTTGCCTGTCCGGAGAGACCGGATCGATTAAAACAGTAATTTTATTCCTGCCTACGAGTGCTAATTCTCTAACTATTGAGCTGGAGGAGTTTTGTGGAGCTGTTAAGAGACACCAGCGGTAGGGTCTCAAACAAAGCACTACCAGTGGTTTGGTTGCACGCCAGCAATACCGCAACCCAGGCTTTGGAATATATATATATATATATATATATATATATATATATATATATTCACTGAAAAAACCATAGGTTTCAGGGACAGTTATAGTTAGTTGGACATTTCACTCGTACAAAACCATAGAAATTCCCCCGTTATAGTTAGTTCAGCTAACTATAACTCGCGCTCCTGCAATGCACTGCTGATGACGTCACATATTACATCACTCATGACATGGTCAGTGACATCACTGATGACATCTCAAATGACATCACTGATGACATCATGCAGTGACTGTGTGTTTCTATAAAGTTTAAATATGTTTAATATATATGCCAAGGTGTATTGAATAATGAGTGGGTGTATAAGTGTCTGGATGGATGATTTAGTAGGTGCGTGACTGACTCTATAAGTGAGTGATTAAACGTATCTTACTAAATGCATGGGTTAGTGACTAAACTGTGTGAATGTCTTTATCCGTCTGTCTGATGGTGTGTAAGTGGCTGCATGGGTTTGTAAATAGCTACATGAGTGTCTATGAGTTATTGATTGGTTGTCTGAGTATCTGTATGGGTGCCTGAGTGTTTGTGTGGATGGGGTGTGTGTGGCTGCACATAGATGTATCAGTGGGTGATTCACTGGGTGCATGGTTTCAAGAGTGCATCTGTGATGGACTGTATGGGTGGGTGAGTGTGTGTATGGGTGTGTTAGTGAGTGAATGTATATCTCAGTGGTACATGTGTGAGTAACTACATATGTGAAAGGCAGTATATATGTGTGTTGGAGTATATAAATAGCTATGAGCAGAGTGTTTGATTGTGATTGTGAGAGTGACTGTATGGATGAGTGTGTGCTTGTATCAGTGATTGTATAAGAGCGTAAGAATGTGCTGGTATTTGTATGAGTAAGTGAGCTGGTGTGTGTATAACTGTATAGGTGAGTAAATGGCAGTGTGATTAATTATTTGCATGACTGACTAGGTGTGTGAGTACCTCTATGGATGAGTGGCGGTGTGTGTGTCTATGTAGGTGTATGAGTGCATATGATAGTCCTGTACTGAGTGACCGTAAGCATGAGTGACTGTACGGGTGAGTGAGTGGATGTGTGTGTAGACCTAAGAATCAGTGAGTGGGTATGTAGTTATTGGTGTTGGAGTGTCTATGGTTTTGAGAATGGCAGTCTGTAATTTACAGTGGGTGTATCAAAAGTTATATTAGGGTGTGAGAAGATGAATGAAATTATCACATGGATGATGTCATCAGTGATGTCATTTGAGATGTCATCAGTGATGTCATCAGTGATGTCACTGACCATGTCATGAGTGATGTAATATGTGACGTCATCAGCAGTGCATTGCAGGGGCGCGAGTTATAGTTAGCTGAACTAACTATAACGGGGAATTTCTATGGTTTTATACGAGTGAAATGTTCAACTAACTATAACTGTCCCTGAAACCTATGGTTTTTTCAGTGAATATATATATAAATATATATATATATATATATATATATATACATATATATATATATATATATATTCACTGAAAAACCATAGGTTTTAGGGACAGTTATAGTTAGTTGGACATTGCACTCGTACAAAACCCGTGAAATTCCCCGTTATAGTTAGTCCAGCTAACTATAACTCACGCCCCGCAATGCACTGCTGATGACGTCACATATTACATCACTCATGACATGGTCAGTGACATCACTGATGACATCACTGATGACATCTCAAATGACATCACTGATGACATCACTGATGACATCATCCAGTGACTGTGTGTTTCTGTAAAGTTTAAATATTTTTAATATATATAGGAAAAGACGTATTGAAGAATGAGTGGGTGTGTAAGTGTCTGTATGGATGATTTAGTAGGTGCGTGACTGACTGTATAAGTGAGTGATTTAACGTATCTTACTGAATGCATGGGTTAGTGACTAAACTGGGTGAATGTCTGTATCCGTCTGTCTGTTGCTTTGTAAGTGGCTGCATGTGTTTGAGAATAGCTACATGAGTGTCTATATGAGTTATTGAATGCTTGTGTGAGTATCTGTATGGGTGCCTGAGTGTTTGTGTGGGAGGGGTGTGTGCGACTCTGTGCATAGATGTGTGAGTGGGTGATTCACTGGGTGGATGGTTTCAAGAGTGCATCTGTGATAGACTGTATGGGTGGGTAAGTGTGTGTAAGAGTGTGTTAGTGAGTGAATGTATGTCCCAGTGGTACATGTGTGAGTAACTACATATGTGAAAGGCAGTATATATGTGTGTTGGAGTATATAAATAGCTATAAGCAAGAGTGAGTGATTGTGATAGTGGCTGTATGGATGATTGTGTGCTTGTATCAGTGATTGTATAAGAGCGTAACAATGTGCTACTATTTGTATGAGTAAGTGAGCTGGTGTGTGTATAACTGTATAGGTGAGTAAATGGTAGTGTGTTTAATTATTTGCATGACTGACTAGGTGTGTGAGTACCTCTATGGATGAGTGGCGGTGTTTGAGTGTCTATATAGGAGTATGAGTGCATATGATAGTCCTGTACTGAGTGACCGTAAATATGAGTGACTGTTCGGGTGAGTGAGTGGATGTGTGTGTGTAGACCTAAGAATCAGTGAGTGGGTATGTAGTTATTGGTGTTGGAGTGTCTATGGTTTTGCGACTGGCAGTCTGTACTTTAGAGTGGGTGTATCAAAGGTTATATTAGGGTGTGAGAAGATGCATGAAATTATCACATGGATGATGTCATCAGTGATGTCATCAGTGATGTCATTTGAGATGTCATCAGTGATGTCATCAGTGATGTCACTGACCATGTCATGAGTGATGTAATATGTGACGTCATCAGCAGTGCATTGCGGGGCGTGAGTTATAGTTAGCTGGACTAACTATAACGGGGAATTTCACGGGTTTTGTACGAGTGCAATGTCCAACTAACTATAACTGTCCCTAAAACCTATGGTTTTTTCAGTGAATTTCAAAGGTTTTTAAATGCTAATTTGTAACTATAACGTCCCTGAAACCTATGGTTTTTCAGTGAATTTCAAAGGTTTTTTAAATGCTAATTTGTAACTATAACATGTCTGAAACCTACGGTTTTTTCAGTGAATTTCAAAGGTTTTGTAAATGACAATTTTTAAATGTATTAATTGTTATATAAATTTTTAAAATACTGATTTACTACATTTTTAGAAACAATTTTTTTACATATTTTATTATTTAAATTACATTGTAATTACATTATACATTACATTACAAAAAATACTTTCTCAGAATGAATTACTTTAGTTTAAATACTTTGCACATAGGCAATAGACTTTTAAGTACAGTAGTTACAGTTGTTGCAATGTGCAACACATTTTCAAACACAATGCAACATTCAGCTCAATGTGAATTTCTAGTTAAATGCAATTAGTTACTTTATGGATTACTTTTCTAACCACCTGACTGGATCCTAGATTCAGTCCTGGCACATCTCCTGTAAACAGTTGAGTAAAAGCGTTTTGGTTACAGTCGTGATTTTTAAGGAATATTATTGTACTTTAAAAGTTGACACTTTGAAACTTTTTCTCATAGAATCACCAATGTTATCCTATGGAAGGAAATTCACTTAGCAGGTAAAAACTGTTATCGTTACTTTTTCTTACTCAGTGTTGGATCCTGGATCCAGCACTGGTGCATCTCCTGTAAACAGTTGAATGAATGCGTTTAAGTCATACAGGCGATTTTTAAGGAATATTTGTAGTTTGTGAAAATCGACACTTTGAAAGTTTTCTGCTGAAAACCAGACAATGGATTCCTATGTTAGAAAATATAAGTTACTGGTAAGTACGGTTAAAATTACTTTTCAGGGTCAGTGCTGGGCTAAAAGATGCAGCACTGGGTTCTCTCCTGATAACAGGTGAGTAAATTGGAATTCGTACTTTGGTTGATTTTAGAGGAATATTATAAAGTTCCAAAACTCCACACTTAGAAGAATTTCCAAGTGAAACCAGTCAATGTTAGCCTATGAAGGAAATTCAAGTTACCGGTAAGTACGGTTAAAATTAATTTTGAGGATCAGTACTTGGCTGAAAGATGCAGCACTGAGGTCTCTCCTGATAACAGGTGAGTAAATCAGAATTCGGATTTCGGCTGATTTTAGAGGAATATTTTAAAGTTCCAAAATCAACACTTAGAAACTTTTTCAGCAAAAAGCAGGCAATGATATCCTATGCAAGGAAATTCAAGTTACTGGTAAGTACGGCTAAAATTACTTTTGAGGATTAGTACTGGGCTGAAAGATGCAGCACTGAGGTCTCTCCTGATAACAGGTGAGTAAATCGGAATTCGTATTTCGGCTGATTTTAGAGGAATATTTTAAAGTTCCAAAACTCCACACTTAGAAGAATTTCAAAGTGAAACCAGTCAATGTTAGCCTATGGAAGGAAATTCAAGTTACTGGTAAGTACGGTTAAAATTACTTTTCAGGACCAGTACTGGGCTGAAAGATGCAGCACTGAGGTCTCTCCTGATAACAGGTGAGTAAACCGGAATTCGTATTTCGGCTGATTTTAGAGGAATATTTTAAAGTTCCAAAACTCCACACTTAGAAGAATTTCCAAGTGAAACCAGTCAATGTTAGCCTATGAAGGAAATTCAAGTTACCGGTAAGTACGGTTAAAATTACTTTTCAGGACCAGTACTGGGCTGAAAGATGCAGCACTGAGGTCTCTCCTGATAACAGGTGAGTAAATCGGAATTCGTATTTCGGCTGATTTTAGAGGAATATTTGCACAATGGTGAAGGGAGGGGCGGGGCCTCAGGTGACATCTGTGCAAACGCGCCCCGTTGCGCGTTTTAAGTTGGGGATTAAGTCCCCTTGAATCCTGAGGGTCCCTAGGGGCCAACTAGCCCACCAGGAACCTCCAATATGCGCCAGGGGCTGCGTTGCAGAGACGTGTAGAGAGGCCACACCCTTTTACACCTCTCTGCAACGCAGCTCTGTGGCGCTTTCTGGATGTACCTGTTGGGCTAGTTGGCCCCCAGGGACCCTCAGGATTGAAGGGGATTTAATTCCCATCTTAAAACGCGCCACGGGGCCTGTTTGCACACATGTCACCTGAAGCCCCGCCCCTCCCTTCACCACTGTGCAAACGCGCCCGTGGCGCGTTTTAAGTTGGGGGATTAAGTCCCTTGAATCCTGAGGGTCCCCGGAGTCCAACTAGCCCACCATATACCTCCAAAAGCGCCACAGAGCTGCGTTGCAGAGAGGTGTAAAGGGGCGTGGCCTCTGTACACCTCTCTGCAAGGCAGCCCCTGGCGCATACTGGAGGTACCTGGTGGGCTAGTTGGCCCCAGGGACCCCCAGTATTCAAGGGGAATTGTTCCCCTCTGCAAACGCGCCAGGGCGCGTTTGCAGAGTGGTGAAGGAAGGGGCGGGGCCTGCGGGCCCGATCGTTTAAATTAATTTTTTTCTCCCTGAAGGGGGCTGTGTAGCCCCCTTCCTTTTTCTTTTTGGGCCCTGGGGACCCCATCCCCCAGGGCCTTACCCCTTTTAAAATTACCTTTAAAAAAAAACGGGAAGGGGGCCGCGTGGCCCCCTTCCCTTGGCCTGTATTGGCCCGGGGACCCCATCCCCCGGGGCATGGCCTCTATATTTTTTTTTTGAGGGGGCAGCGTGGCCCCCTCCTCTGGCCATTTTAAGGCCCGGGGACCCCATCCCCGGGGCGGCCTTTCCTTTTTAAAAAATTTTTGCTCTTTTTTGGGGAGGGGGCCGCGTGGCCCCTCCCGAGCCACTACTTGCCCCGGGGACCCCATCCCCCAGGGCTGGCCCTCTCCGTTGGGGACTGTGGGGGTCCCCAATCCCCCACAGTCCCGCCGGCTCCCACGTCCCTTGGGAGCCGGCATTGCTGTTCCACATGGGGAGCAGCTGACATGCTGCTCCCCATGTGGAAAAGCATCGCTTTGGATATTGGAAGAGAGAGCAGGTTTCCTGCCTCTCTTCCAATATCCAAAGCAGTTTGCTATGGCAGGACGGGAGCCGCGAGGCTCCCGTCCTGCCATAGCAAACTACAGTGTCCCGGGGTAGGCACCCGGGACACTGCAGGAGCCGGCCCTGGGGGTGGTGGTCCCCAGGGCCATCAAGGGCTCCAGGAGGGGGCCGCGCGGCCCCCTCCCTACATCAGCACAGCCCCGGGAGGTGGTGGTCCCCAGGGCTTCGGGGTCCAAAACGGACCCCCATTTTAATTTGTTAGTGCCCCGGGAGGTGGCGGTCCCGGGCGTGTGGGGGCTGGAGCCCCCACACAGGTTGTTTAATTTTTAAAAAAGCCCCGGGAGGTGGTGGTCCTCGGGGCTGCGGAGGGCTCAGAGCCCTCCCGCACCATTTTTAAAAGAAAGCCCGGGGGTGGCGGTCCCGGGGCTTGGGGGCCCTTGAGGCCCCCATACATAAAATAAACCCCCAGCATGCCCCGGGACTTGGGCCACCCGGGGCAAAGTACTATCGAGCGCAGGAGACCGCGCTTCGATTTTTTCGGCAGGATTCGCGCACCCTGAGCGCATCCTGCCGATTTTTTAAAAAAAATGCTTTTTTGCCCAGGGGGTCCTTGTGGGACCCCTGAGCAGACCTAGGGGTCAGGGTGTTTCTACCCTGCCCCCTTTTGCGCTTTGCGCACTTGTTTCTGTCCTCGGTTCTACCGAGGGACAAAATGGCTGCCAACACTTCCTGAATCGGAATGTTGACAGCCAGCTGACAGCCAATTAGCATGCAGCTCGTGATCGGGACGGTGCGCGCAGGGTGCGCTGAGGGTACGCGTATCCGACGCGCCCATAGATATATATGTACTTTTACTTTTGATTTTCTCAGGAACTACTGAACGGATTTACACCATTTAAGCAAAAGGCACCAGTCTGAACCAAGGACTACCTCTTTGCCAAATTTGGTGTAATTCCGTTCAGCAGTTCGGGCTGTAGCTGCGACTAAAGGTTCCTATGGAAAAATGAATGGGGAAAACGCGTTTTGGGACCCCCTTTTTCTCGGCCCCGCTTCACGTATCACCCCGAGACTTTCAGGGTAGGAGCGGAGCGGAGCGGCCCAACAAGTTGGAAACTTTCACGAAGATTCGTCAACCGGCGCCAACGTTATTTCAAATAGAATGTCGCGGATTTCCTATGGATAATAGGTTGTAACTATAACTATCTACTGGCGACCGCCAGTAGATAATATATATATATATATATATATATATATATATATATATATTCACTGAAAAAACCATAAGGTTTTAGGGACAGTTATAGTTAGTTGGACATTGCACTCGTACAAAACCCGTGAAATTCCCCCGTTATAGTTAGTTCAGGTAACTATAACTCGCGCCCCGCAATGCACTGCTGATGACGTCACATATTACATCACTCATGACATGGTCAGTGACATCACTGATGACATCACTGATGACATCTCAAATGACATCACTGATGACATCACTGATGACATCATCCAGTGACTGTGTGTTTCTGTAAAGTTTAAATATGTTTAATATATATAGGGAAAGGCGTATTGAAGAATGAGTGGGTGTAGAAGCGCCTGAATGGATGATTTAGTAGGTGCGTGACTGAGTCTATAAGTGAGTGATTAAACGTATCTTACTGGATGCATGGGTGAGTGACTAAACTGTGTGAATGTCTGTATCCGTCTGTCTGTTGTTGTGTAAGCAACTGCATGGGTTTCTGACTAGCTAAATGAGTGTCTATATGGGTTATGGATTGGTTCTCTGAGTATCTGTATGGGTGCCTCAGTGTTTGTGTGGGTGGGGTGTGTGTGACTCTGTGCATAGATGTGTGAGTGGGTGATTCACTGGGTGCATGGTTTCAAGAGTGCGTCTGTGATGGACTGTATGGGTGGGTGAGTGTGTGTATGGGTGTGTTAGTGATTGAATGTATATCTCAGTGGTACATGTGTGAGTAACTACATATGTGAAAGGCAGTATATATGTGTGTTGGAGTATATAAATGGCTATAAGTGAGAGTGTGTGATTGTGAGAGTGGCTATATGGATGAGTGTGTACTTGCATCAGTGATTGCATAGGAGCGTAAGAATGTGCTAGTATTTTTATGAGTAAGTGAGCTGGTGTGTATAACTGTATAGGTGAGTAAATTGGAGTGTGATTAATTATTTGCATGACTGACTAGGTGTGTGAGTACCTCTATGGTTGAGTTGCGTTGTGTGAGTGTTTATATAGGTGTATGAGTGCATATGATAGTCCTGTACTGAGTGACTGTAAGTATGAGTGACTGTACGGGTGAGTGAGTAGATGTGTGTGTGTAGACCTAAGAATCAGTGAGTGGGTATGTACTTATTGGTATTGGAGTGTGTATGGTTTTGAGAATGGCAGTCTGTAATGTAGAGTGGGTGTATCAAAACTTATATTAGGGTGTGAGAAGATGCATTAAATTCTCACATGGATGATGTCATCAGTGATGTCATCAGTGATGTCATTTGAGATGTCATCAGTGATGTCATCAGTGATGTCACTGACCATGTCATGAGTGATGTAATATGTGACGTCATCAGCAGTGCATTGCGGGGCGCGAGTTATAGTTACCTGAACTAACTATAACGGGGAATTTCACGGGTTTTGTACGAGTGCAATGTCCAACTAACTATAACTGTCCCTAAAACCTTATGGTTTTTTCAGTGAATTTCTAAGGTTTTTAAATGCTAATTTCTAACTATAACGTGCCTGAAACCTATGGTTTTTTCAGTGAATTTCAAAGGTTTTTAAATGCTAATTTCTAACTATAACGTGTCTGAAACCTATGGTTTTTTCAGTGAATTTCAAAGGTTTTTAAATGCTAATTCCTAACTATAACATGTCTGAAACCTACGGTTTTTTCAGTGAATTTCAAAGGTTTTGTAAATGACAATTTTTAAATGTATTAATTGTTATATTTATTTTTTCATACTGATTTATTACATTTTTAGAAACAATTTTTTTTTACATATTTTATTTTTTAAATTACATTGTAATTACATTATACATTACAAAAAATACTTTCTCAGAATGAATTACTTTAGTTTAAATACTTTGCACATAGGCAATAGACTTTTAAGTACAGTAGTTACAGTTGTTGCAATGGGCAACACATTTTCAAACACAATGCAACATTCAGTTCAATGTGAATTTCTAGTTAAATGCAATTAGTTACTTTATGGATTACTTTTTCTAACCACAGGACTGGATCCTAGATTCAGTCCTGGGACATCTCCTGTAAACAGTTGAGTAAAAGCGTTTTGGTTACAGTAGTGATTTTTAAGGAATATTATTGTATTTTAAAAGTTGACACTTAGAAACTTTTTCTCATAGAATCACCAATGTTATCCTATGGAAGGAAATTCACTTGGCAGGTAAAAACTGTTATCGTTACTTTTTCTTACTCAGTGTTGGATCCTGGATCCAGCACTGGTGCATCTCCTGTAAACAGTTGAAAGAATGCGTTTAAGTCATACAGGAGAATTTTAAGGAATATTTGTAGTTTGTGAAAATCGACACTTTGAAACTTTTCTGCTGAAAACCAGACAATGGATTCCTATGGAAGGAAATACAAGTTACTGGTAAGTACGGTTAGAATTACTTTTCAGGGTCAGTGCTGGGCTAAAAGATGCAGCACTGAGGTCTCTCCTGATAACAGGTGAGTAAATCAGAATTCGTATTTCGGCTGATTTTTGAGGAAAATTTTAAAGTTCCAAAACTCCACACTTAGAAGAATTTCCAAGTGAAACCAGTCAATGTTAGCCTATGGAAGGAAATTCAAGTTACTGGTAAGTACGGTTAAAATTACTTTTCAGGACCAGTACTAGGCTGAAAGATACAGCACTGAGGTCTCTCCTGATAACAGGTGAGTAAATCGGAATTCGTATTTCGGCTGATTTTAGAGGAATATTTGTATGTTTCAAAAATCAACACTTAGAAACTTTTCAGCAAAAAGCAGGCAATGATATCCTATGGAAGGAAATTCAAGTTACTGGTAAGTACGGTTAAAATTACTTTTCAGGATTAGTACTGGGCTGAAAGATGCAGCACTGAGGTCTCTCCTGATAACAGGTGAGTAAATCAGAATTCGTAGTTCGGCAGATTTTAGAGGAATATTTGCACAATGGTGAAGGGAGGGGCGGGGCCTGAGGTGACATCTGTGCAAACGCGCCCTGTGGCGCGTTTTAAGTTGGGGATTAAGTCCCTTGAATCATGAGGGTCCCTAGGGCCAACTAGCCCACCAAGAACCTCCAGTATGCGCCAGAGGGCTGCGTTGCAGAGACGTGTAGAGAGCCACACCCTTTTACACCTCTCTGCAACGCAGCTCTGTGGCGCTTTCTGGATGTACCTGTTGGGCTAGTTGGCCCCAGGGACCCTCAGGATTGAAGGGGATTTAATTCCCATCTTAAAACGCACCATGGGGCCTGTTTGCACACATGTCACCTCAGGCCCGCCCCTCCCTTCACCACTGTGCTAACGCGCCCGTGGCGCGTTTTAAGTCGGGGATTAACTCCCTTGAATCCTGAGGGTCCCTGGGGTGCAACTAGCCCACCAGCTACCTCCATTAAGCGCCACAGAGCTGCGTTGCAGAGAGGTGTAAAAGGGGCGTGGCCTCTGTACACCTCTCTGCAAGGCAGCCCCTGGCGCATACTGGAGGTTCCTGGTGGGCTAGTTGGCCCCAGGGACCCCAGTATTCAAGGGGAATTACTCCCTTCTTAAACGCGCCAGGAGGCGCGTTTGCAGAGTACTGCAGGGAGGGGGCACAATGCCGATTTTTTATTTATTTTTTTTTTTAATGGGAGGGGGGCTGCGTGGCCCCCCTTCCCTCGGCCACTTTTGGCCCCGGGGACCCCATCCCCCGGAGCCCGGGCATTTTTTTGTTTTATTAAAAAAAAAAAAAACGGGAAGGGGGCCGCGTGGCCCCCCTTCCCTGGGCCTCTATTGGCCCCGGGGACCCCATCCCCGGGCATGCCCTCTTTTTAAATAAAAAATATGGGGGCTGCGTGGCCCCCTCCTCAGGCCATTTAAGGCCCCGGGGACCCCATCCCCGGGGCCGGCCTTGCCCTTATTTTTTTTATTTTTTTATTTGGGGAGGGGGGCTGCGTGGCCCCCCTCCCGGGCCACTTATGGCCCCGGGGACCCCATCCCCCGGGCCTGGCCTCTGGTTGGGGACTGTGGGGGGTCCCCAAACCCCCACAGTCCCGCCGGCTCCCCGTGTCCTACGGGAGCCGGCATTCCTTTTCCACATGGGGAGCAGCTAACATGCTGCTCCCCGTGTGGAAAAGCAATTGGTTTGCATTTTGAAAGAGAGAGCAGGTTTCCTGCTCTCTCTTTCAAAATGCAAACTAGTTTGCTATGACAGGACGGGAGTCGCGAGGCTCCCGTCCTGTCATAGCAAACTACAGTGTCCCGGGGGTAGGCACCCGGGACACTGCAGGAGCCGGCCCTGGGGGTGGCGGTCCCCAGGGCCATCAAGGGCTCCAGGAGGGGGCTGCGCGGCCCCCTCCCTACATTTTGAAAGCCCGGGGAGGTGGTGGTCCTCGGGGCTTAGGGGTCCAAAACAGACCCCCATTTTCAATGTTCTTAGTGCCCCGGGAGGTGGTGGTCCCCGGGCATGTGGAGGCTGGAGCCCCCACACAGGTTTTAAAAATAAATTAAAAAAGCCCGGGAGGTGGCGGTCCCGGGGCTGCGGGAGGGCTCAGAGCCCTCCCGCACCATTAATGATAAAGCCCCGGGGGTGGCGGTCCCGGGCTTGGGGGCCCTTGGAGGCCCCACCATACATAAAATAAACCCCCCAGCATGCCCCCGGGACTTGGCCCACCCGGGGGCAAATTAACATCGAGCGCGGGAGACCGCGCTCGATTTTCCCGGCAGGATCCGCGCTCCCTGAGCGCATCCTGCCGATTTAAAAAAAAAGCTTTTTTTGCCCAGGGGGTCCTTGTGGGACCCCCTGAGCAGGCCTAGGGGTTAGGGTGTTTCTACCATGCCCCCTTTGTGCGTTTTGCGCACTTGTTTCTTTTTTTCTCGGCGGATCCACGCACCCTAAGCGCATCCCGCCGATTTAAAAAAAAAAATGCTTTTTCTGCCCAGGGGGTCCTTGTGGGACCCCTGAGCAGACCTAGGGGTCAGGGTGTTTCTACCCTGCCCCCTTTTGCGCTTTGCGCACTTGTTTCTGTCCCTCGGTTCTACCGAGGGACAAAATGGCTGCCAACACTTCCTGATTTGGAGTGTTGACAGCCAATTAGCATGCAGCTCGTGATCGGGAGGGTACGCGGATCCGACGCGCCCATAGATATATATGTGATTTTAATTGTGAATTTCTCAGGAACTACTGAACGGATTTACACCATTTTAGCAAAGGCACCAGTCTGAACCAAGGGCTACCTCTTTGCCAAATTTGGGGTAATTCCGTTCAGCAGTTCGGGCTGTAGCTGCGACTAAAGGTTCCTATGGAAAAATGAATGGGGAAAACGCGTTTTGGGACCCCCTTTTTCTCGGCCCCGCTTGACGTATCACCCCGAGACTTTCAGGGTAGGAGCGGACCGGAGCGCCCCAACAAGTTGGAAGCTTTCGCGAAGATTCGTCAACCGGCGCCAACGTTATTGCAAATAGAATGTCGCGGATTTCCTATGGATAATAGGTCCTAACTATAACTATCTACTGGCGACCGCCAGTAGATAATATATATATATATTTATATATATATCATGCTCCTGGGGTGTCCAAAGATTGAGCCGCACTCGACGTGCGTGTGCCTTCCCCAAAGCATTTCATCTGGAGCATGATGTAACAAGCGGCTGTCCTGCCGCTGGGCCGCACCACCCCGGAAAAGAAAATGGGGGGCCACAGGACTCTGAGAGAAGTGGGGTCCTGGATGTGGAACGCACGTGATGGATTGAGGGGAGTTGCCGCATTCGAGGCTCATGTGAGAGCTTTTATTGAGCAGAAATTTTGGGTGCATATATACAGGATAGAATAAAGGACTCAGTTTCCCTAAATGCAACGTGTCAAGTCATATGACCTGCCCATCTAGGGCGCACGATATCGCTTTAAATGGGGTCAATGAGTCACGATCATGCACTCTTTCTGACGGCCGCTGAGGAAGCTAATTGCGAAACGGGTCAGGCCAATCAGATGCTTTTAAGGGATCGAATCAACGGAACTCCCCATACCAGATGAAATGCTTTGGGGAAGGCACAAGCACGTCGAGTGCGGCCCAATCTTTGGACACCCCAGGAGCATGATATATATATATATATATATATATATATTTCCACAAAAGCCTCTGCACGCAGCCCTGTTATCCGCACTGCTTTCCCAGGACAAACAGAAGTACGGCACATAGAAATCCTTTAACGAGGCGCTTTACTAGGCTTCAAAAGCTGCCATGCGTCATGGAGCAAATAAATCAGCAAAGTGCAAGGTGCATAACATCCATAGACAGACCTACGCGTTTCGGCCATAGCCTTCTACTGGGTCATAGAGTATAGTGCATAGAGTGTAAATTTAAAGGGGAATTACTACCCTTTCCCACCACCAATTAAAAACTGCCATTGTGTTTTAAAGGGGAAACTATCAGAATTTGTTGCTTTTCTATCACAAAAATATATATACACCATTGCAGCGAGTTATACATATATACAGTGAATCAAGACTAATCTTTGTAAAGTACATAAAGTCTTAGAAACATAATTCAACGGATTCAAAGTTTGCAAAATTCACAAAATTCTGAGGCAGACAGTTCGGGAGCACAAACGTGAACCAGGAATGCACAATAATTCACAATGATTTAAAACCAATTCATGTGAAGTACACAGAGTATTAATACTTGGTTTGGTTTCAACAGTAAATGTTTGCAATTAGCCATATTGCCAAAGAGGTTGGGAACACCATAAGCAAAAATGGGAAATTCAAGTGTAATGCCAGCTTGTCAATTGCGTGATTGAATAAACAGACAATTTCTCTAAGGTCCTGCAGTCCCGTTGCAACATATAAATATGAAGTGCAAAGTGCTTTTCACAATATATGTACCATATTACCCAACAAATTACTAAGATCAAAATGAAATTATAAAGTGCAAATGCAAAATACAGAATATAAAATACAATATATTCCCCCTATATAAGCTGCCAGAGATACAACATGCCAAAGCATTTGCTACAGTACTAAATTCAAGAATATAAAGTGACTAGTGCTATATCAGTCCTGAATGTAGATGTGGTGGAGTTGACAACCACTCCTTTGTCCATTCCCTCATCACCACAATATCTACATAGAATTGCCCATGCCGATATCCCAATGTAAGGAACTGCATAAACAAGAATAAATAAAGTACTGTAAACTACCATATTCGGCAAGGTGCAAGATCATATCATTGTAAAAAGCCTTGTATAAAGCCTTGTACAAAACCTCCCATATTGCACAAGTATCCCACAGTAAAAAATTCCATAACTGCACCAGAATATATAAAGTGCATCATGCTGTTTCCTTTGAGGTCGGGGAACATATATTATTATTGCATCACATTGTATAGAAATGAAGTGCAACATGTGGTTTTCTGTAAAGTACAGAGACCCACAATTAATAATCCTGATTCATCGTCACCTCCCAAAGATTGCACATGTATTGTTAAAGTGCCAAGTGCAGTTTTTATCTCATGTTCTAAAAAGTGGCACGTGCTCATATAAAAACACAGAAAAAGCAATACATTTTGATAACACGAAATTGATTACACATCACATTCATATGAACATGACATTCGCAATCAGATAAACGATTTCATAGGATTCAAGCAACTTGCCACCTTATTATCATAAAAGTTCAAATACAAATACTCGGAACCCATCACAAACACCAAACATAGAAATCATGACCAGAGCCTACAGAAAGGTATAAAGTTCGGCATTAGTATTTAGGCCCCACAGATTTTCTGTGCCAAGTGTGATTATCCATCTTGATTCTGCACGCCTCAGGGCCAGTTCTCTGTCTCCTCCCCTGATTTTAATCGGGATATGCTCGATACCAGAGTAAAAGAGGTTGTTTTCTAAATTGCCCTCATGTTCTTTCCAAATATGTTTGGCCAGCACATACATGAAATCCTTGTTAACTACAGCCTGCAGATGTTGGAGAATGCGTAGTTTTAATTTGTTCACAGTACTGCCCACATATTGTTTACCACAGCCACATTGTGGAATGTAGACTAAATGGGTGGTCTCACAGGTTATTCTCTCTTTGATGGATTTCTTAATACCTTGTATGGTTGTTACATCCACCCTATTGCGGCCATAGTTGCATGCTTTACATTTAGGGCATTTCACAAAACCCTTATGTGTAAGCCAATTACTTTTTGATGGGTTTTTATTGGTAAAGTAACTCTGGGTTAGCAAATTCCCCAAGGAGGGTACCTTTCTGTATGTAATGTTTACATGTTCTGGAATATGATGTTTAAGTTTATGATCTTTCTTTAAAACATTCCAATGATTGGTGATTGCTTGTTTAACGATTTTATTTGTACTATTAAAATCCGTAATGAATCTGGTTATTTCTGCAGTTGATTCAGTTGGTGTAACCAATTTTTTGGGTAGCAATATATTGTCTCTCTTTTGTTTAGTAGCCCTTCTACGTGCATCTTCCAGAACAATTATGGGGTATCCTCTTCTTCGAAATCTGTCATACATCAAATCAATTTGTCTTTCATATTCATTGTCCTCGTAACAGTTCCCGCGGGCTCGCAGAAATTCTCCGTACGGAATGCTCCATTTCAGAGCTTTTGGATGTGCACTGTTAGCTGATAAAATACTATTGCACGCTGTGGTTTTGTGGGAAAGGGTGGTACATATTCTTTCCTCTTTGATATAGATCCGTATATCGAGATAGTCAATAGAGCTCTTACTATATGTATGGGCGGTCGCCAGTAGGTAGTTATAGTTAGGACCTAGTTTCCATAGGAAAAGCGTTTTTGATTTGTCAATACCTATGGCGCTGTTTGACGAATCTTCGTGAAATTTTCAAAACTAATGGGGCGCTCCGGTCAGCTCCTGTCTTGAAAGTTTCGGGGTGATTCGTCAAGCGGGGGCTGAGAAAAAAGGGGGGTCCCAAAACGCGTTTTCTCCATGTTAATTTCCATAGGAACTTTTGTCGCGGCTACAGCCCGAACTGCTAAACGGAATTACACCAAATTTGGCAGAGACATAGCTCTTGATCCAGAGTGCACTCTTTGCTTTAAATGGTGTAAATTCGTTCAGTAGTTCCTGAGCAATTTAAAAATAAAAAATATCAATATCTGGTGACCGCTGTGGATCCGCGAACCCTCCTCAGCATGAGCTTGACTCTGATTGGCTGCCAACACTCCAAACCAGGAAGTGTTGGCAGCCATCTTGTGACTCGGTAAAACCGAGTCACAAGAAAACAGGGAACAAAATTATTAAAAAAAAGAAAAGGGGGCAGGGTAGTAATACCCTGACCCCCTAGGCCTGGTGAGGGGGTCCCACAGGCACCCCCAGGGCCCAAAAAAGCATTTAAAAAAAAAAACTTTTGGCGGGATTCGTGAATCCCGCTGAAAAAAACCAAAGTGCGGGCTCCTGCGCTTTATTTTAATGAGCCCCAGGGTGGGCCAGGTCCCGGGGGCAATGCGCATATATATGTGGGGGCCGCGTGGGCCCCCGCAGCCCCGGGGACCGCCACCTCCCCGGGGCTTTATTAATAATGTGTGGGGGCACGCGGCCCCGCCACAGCCCCAGTGACCGCCACCTCCCTGGGGCTTCAATCTAAATTAAGAAGTGTGGGAGGGCTCCTACCCCCCCCCCACACTGCCCCAGGGACCACCACCTCCCTGGGGCACACTTTATTTAAATGCAGGGGTCCGTTGCGGACCCCCGGCCCCGGGACCACTACCTCCCTGGGGCTATTTTCACGTTGGGAGGGGGCCCCCCTCCTGGAGCCCTAGATGGCCCTGGGTACCGCCACCCCACAGGGCCGGCTCCCCCATTGTCCCGGGGTGCCCACCCCTGGAACATTGCAGTTTGTAATGACAGGGCGGGAGCCGTGTGGCTTCCCCCGCGGTCCCCAACATGAGGGCCGACCCAGGGGGATGGGGTCCCTGGGGCCAGAAAGGGCCCGTGAGGGGGGCAACTGGCCCCCCTCCCCTTTAATTTATTTATTTAAAAAAAAATAAAAACAGAAGGCCGGCCCCAGGGGATGGGGTCCCCGAGGCCATAATTGGCTGCAGAAGGGGGGCAACACGGCCCCCCTCTAAAATAAAAAATAAAGGCTGGCCAGGCCCCGGGGGATAGGTCCCCGGGGCAAGAAGTGGCCCGGGGAAGGGGGGCCATGCGGCCCCCCTTCCGTAATATAATTTAAATTAAAAAAGCGGCAATGCCCCGGGGATGGGGTCCCCGGGGCCGAAATCGGCCCCAGGAGGGGGGCCAAGCGGCCCCCTTCCCGTTTTTTCCAAAATATTTTTTTTTTTAAATGGCTCGGGCCCTGGGGGATAGGGTCCCCTTAGCCCACAACATGTTAAGAAAAGGGGGGCCACAGAGCCCCCCTTCTAAAAAAATAAATAAAAGAGAAACGGGCATCTCGCCGGAGGCCCTGCCCCCTCCCTGCACCACTCTGCAAGCGCGCCTCCTGGCACGTTCTGGGTTGGGGGATTAAGTCCCCTAGAATCTTAAGGGTCCTTAGGGGCCTACTAGCCCACCAGGTACCTCCAGTAAGCCCCACACAGTGGGATTGCTGAGAGGTGGTCCGAGTCCACGCCCCTTTTTACACCACTCTGCAAACGTGCCTCTTGGCGCACTGCTGGTGGGGTGATGAGGTCCTCTTGTGTCCTGAGGACCTCAGGACTGAAGTGGACTTCATCCCCCGAGCAGCAGTGCGCCAGGAGGCATGTTTGCAGAGTGGTGTAAAAAGGGGGTGTGGCCTTGGACCACTCTAAGGAATCCAGCTGTGTGGGGCTTACTGGAGGTACCTGGTGGGCTAGTTGGCCCCCAGGGACCCTCAGGAGGCAAGGGGACTTCATCCCCCAACCAAGAGCACGCCAGGAGGTGCATTTGCAGAGTGGTGGACAAAGGAGGCATGACCTGTGTCCACCTATCAGCAATCCCACTATCTGGGGCATACTGGAGGTATCAGGTAGGCTAGTTGGCCCCTTAGGACCCCCAGCAGCGAAGTGGAGTTTAATCCCCATCCAAGAGCGCGCCAGGGAGCACGTTTGCAGAGTATTGGGGAAAGGGGGCGTGGCCTGCTTTGAGAACTTAGCAATGCTGCTGTGTGGGACTTACTGGAAGTAATAGAAGGGGTAGTTGGCCCCCAAGGTTGTCCTTGGGGGGCAACTACCCCTCCTGTTACCTCCACTAAACCCCACACAGTGGGATTGCTAAGAGGTCTTCGGAGGCCACACACCCCCTTTCTCCACCACTCTGCAAACGCGCCTCCTGGCACAATACTGGTTGGGGGATGAAGCCCACTTTACTCCTGAGGGACTTTGGGGGCCAAGAAGCCCTCCTGGTACGTCCTGTAAGTCCTATGCAGCGGAATTCCTGAGCACTGGTTGGAGGGCCAGCCCCCTTTCTCCACCAGTCTGCAAACGTCACTACCAGTTAAAGAAGCATTTGTAATTTAATAGGTCTGGCATTTGCAAGAGTTAGAGCTATTGGCATTGTAAATGTTTTTTACTAATGTTTTTTGGAGTGGAGTAGATGTACATTGTGTGTAGTGGAATTATGTGGTATGTTGTGCAGTGAAATTATGTGGATAGAAAGTATGTGGTATTTAGTGTATAGGAATTATGTAGAGTGGGACTATGTGTTATGGAGAGTAATTATGTGGTATGGTAGTCTGTGTTGTGGAGTGGTAACCTCAGGTTTAGTCTTCCTCGTTTCCATAGAAGCTAAACTATGAACTCAATGAGACAAAAAAGAAGGAATCACTGAGGAGCACTTCTGGACCTAGTCAGAGGTATGAGCAGGGCCACTGGAATTATGCGACTGTTTGGCTGCACCGACTTCTGCACAATTATACATTTTCCGCATTCGCCACATAATCCATCATCTGCTGCCTAATCTGCAGATTAGAACAAAAAAAGCCTTGTTTCTAGCTCAAACGGCTCAAACGTTACCAAAAATGCAGCGACAAGTGTTACAGCGTGGTGGAAGGTCCTTTGCAAATCTAGAATGGTCACCTGTTACTAATTGCTATATGTGGGTGTTAAATTGGTACTAATGGTGTGCAAGTCACTCTTGCTTCTTTCTGCGCCTCTCTTGCCTATTTCTGCATTTCTGTTGCTTCTTTCTGCACCTTTCTTTCTTTTTCTGCACTTTTCTTGCCTCTTTCTGCAAATCATATCTACTTTCTGCACCTCTTTTGCCTCTTTCTGCACCTCTGTTGCTTCTTTCTGCACCTCACTTGCTTCTTTGTGCACCCCTCTTGCCTCTTTCTGCACTTCTCCTGCCTCTTTCTCCACCCCTCATCCCTCTTTCTGCACCTTTGTTGCTTCTTTCTGCACCTCTATTCCTTCTTCCTGCACTTCTTTTGTTTCTTTCTGCAACCCTCTTGCTTCATTCTGCACGCCTCTTGCTTCTTTCTGCACCCCTCGTGCCTCTTTCACACCCCTCTTCCCTCTTTCTGCACCCCTCTTGCCTCTTTCTGCAACTCTGTTCCTTCTTTCTACACTTCTCTTGTTTCTTTATGCACCTCTCTTGTTTCTTTCTGTATCCCTCTTACCTCTTTCTCCAACCCACTTCCACCTTTCTGCATGTCTGTTGTTTCTTTCTGCATTTTTCTTGCTTTCTGCATCTCTCTTGCTTCTTTCTGCACCCCTCGTGCCTCTTTCTGTACCCCTCATCCCTATTTCTGCACTCCTCTTGCCTCTTTCTGCACTCCTCTTCCCTCTTTCTGCACCCCTCCTGCCTCTTTCTGCACTTCTGTTCCTTCTTTCTGCACTTCTTTTGTTTCTTTCTGCACCTCTCTTGCTTCTTTCTGCACCCCTCTTGCCTCTTTCTGCACCTCTGTTGCTTTCTGCACCTCTCTTGGTTCTTTCTGCACCCCTCGTGCCTTTTTCACACCCCTCTTCCTGTACCCCTCTTGCCTCTTTCTGCATCTCTGTTCCTTCATTCTGAACTTCTTTTGTTTCTTTCTGCACCTGCCACTTCTTTCTGCACCCCTTTTGCCTCTTTCTGCTCCCCTCTTCCCTCTTTCTGCACACCTTTTGCCTCTTTCTGCACCTCTGTTCCTTCTTTCTGCACTTCTTTTGTTTCTTTCTGCAGCTCTCTTGCTTCTTTCTGCACCCCTTGCCTCTTTCTCCACCCCTACTCCCTCTTTCTTCACCCCTGTTGCCTCTTTCTGCACCTCTGTTCCTTCTTTCTGCACTTCTTTTGTTTCTTGCTGCACATCTCTTGCTTCTTTCTGCACCCCTCATGCCTCTTTTTGTACCCCTCTTGCCTCTTTCTGCACCTCTGTTGCTTCTTTCTGCACTACTCTTGCTTCTTTCTGCACCTTTCTGCACCTCTCTTCCTTCTTTCTGCATCACTCGTGCTTCTTTCTGCACCCCTCTTCCTTCTTTCTGCACCCCTCTTGCTCTTTTTATACCTCTCTTGCTTCTTTCTGCACCCCTCTTGCCACTTTCTCCACCCCTGTTCTCCCTTCTTGCCTCTCTGTTGCTTCTTTCTGCACTTCTCTTGCCTCTTTTTCCACCCCTCATCCCTCTTTATGCACCTCTGTTGCTTCTTTCTGCAACTCCGTCCCTTCTTTTTGCAACCCTTGTGCCTCTTTCTGCACCCCTCTTCCCTCTTTCTGCACCCTCTTGCTTCTTCCTCCACCTCTGTTCCTTCTTTCTGCACTTCTTTTGTTTCTATCTGTAACTCTCTTTGCTTCTTTCTGCACGCCTCTTGCTTCTTTCTGCACCTCTTGTGCCTCTTTCACACCTCTCTTCCCTCTTACTGCACCCCTCTTGCCTCTTTCTGCACCTGTGTTCCTTCTTTCTGCACTTCTTTTGTTTCTTTCTGCACCTTTCTTGTTTCTTTCTGTATCCCTCTTGCCTCTTTCTCCACCCCACTCCCCCTTTCTGCATCTCTGTTGCTTCTTTTTGTACCCCTTTTACCTCTTTCTGCACCCTTCATCCCTCTTTCTGCACCTCTGTTGCTTCTTTCTGCACCTCTCTTGCTTCTTTCTGCACCCCTCGTGCCTCTTTCATACCCCTCTTCCCGCACCCCTCTTGCCTCTTTCTGCACCTCTGTTCCTTCTTTCTGCACTTCTTTTGTTTATTTCTGCAGCTCTCTTGCTTATTTCTGCACCCCTTGCCTCTTTCTCCACCCCCTACTCCCTCTTTCTTCACCCCTGTTGCCTCTTTCTGCACCTCTCTTCCTTCTTTCTGCACTTCTTCTGTTTCTTGCTGCATATCTCTTGCTTCTTTCTGCACCCCTCATGCCTCTTTTTGCACCCCTCTGCCTCTTTCTGCACCTCTGTTGCTTCTTTCTGCACTACTCTTGCTTCTTTCTGCACCTTTCTGCACCTCTCTTGCTTCTTTCTGCATCACTCATGCTTCTTTCTGCACCCCTCTTCCTTCTTTCTGCACCCCTCTTGCTCTTTTTACACCTCTCTTGCTTCTTTCTGCACCCCTCTTGCCACTTTCTCCACCCCTGTTCTTCCTTTTTGCATCTCTGTTGCTTCTTTCTGCACTTCTCTTGCCTCTTTTTCCACCCCTCATCCCTCTTTATGCACCTCTGTTGCTTCTTTGTGCAACTCCATCCCTTCTTTTTGCAACCCTTGTGCCTCTTTCTGCACCCCTCTTCCCTCTTTCTGCATCCCTCTTGCTTCTTCCTCCACCTCTGTTCCTTCTTTCTGCACTTCTTTTGTTTCTATCTGTAACTCTCTTGCTTCTTTCTGCATGCCTCTTGCTTCTTTCTCCACCCCTCGTGCCTCTTTCACACCCCTCTTCCCTCTTTCTGCACCCCTCTTGCCTCTTTCTGCATCTCTGTTCCTTCTTTCTGCACTTCTTTTGTTTCTTTATGCACCTCTCTTGTTTCTTTCTGTATCCCTCTTGCCTCTTTCTACACCCCACTTCCACCTTTCTGCATCTCTGTTGTTTCTTTCTGCATTTTTCTTGCTTTCTGCATCTCTCTTGCTTCTTTCTGCACCCTCGTGCCTCTTTCTGTACCCCTCATCCCTATTTCTGCACTCCTCTTGCCTCTTTCTGCACTCCTCTTCCCTCTTTTTGCACCCCTCCTGCCTCTTTCTGCACTTCTGTTCCTTCTTTCTGCACTTCTTTTGTTTCTTTCTGCACCTCTCTTGCTTCTTTCTGCACCCCTCTTGCCTCTTTCTGCACCTCTGTTGCTTTCTGCACCTCTCTTGGTTCTTTCTGCACCCCTCGTGCCTTTTTCACACCCCTCTTCCTGTACCCCTCCTGCCTCTTTCTGCACCTCTGTTCCTTCATTCTGAACTTCTTTTGTTTCTTTCTGCACCTGCCACTTCTTTCTGCACCCCTTTTGCCTCTTTCTGCTCCCCTCTTCCCTCTTTCTGCACACCTTTTGCCTCTTTCTGCACCTCTGTTCCTTCTTTCTGCACTTCTTTTGTTTCTTTCTGCAGCTCTCTTGCTTCTTTCTGCACCCCCTTGCCTCTTTCTCCACCCCTACTCCCTCTTTCTGCACCCCTTTTGCCTCTTTCTGCTCCCCTCTTCCCTCTTTCTGCACACCTTTTGCCTCTTTCTGCACCTCTGTTCCTTCTTTCTGCACTTCTTTTGTTTCTTTCTGCAGCTCTCTTGCTTCTTTCTGCACCCCCTTGCCTCTTTCTCCACCCCTACTCCCTCTTTCTTCACCCCTGTTGCCTCTTTCTGCACCTCTGTTCCTTCTTTCTGCACTTCTTTTGTTTCTTGCTGCACATCTCTTGCTTCTTTCTGCACCCCTCATACCTCTTTTTGCACCCCTCTTGCCTCTTTCTGCACCTCTGTTGCTTCTTTCTGCACTACTCTTGCTTCTTTCTGTACCTTTCTGCACCTCTCTTGCTTCTTTCTGCATCACTCATGCTTCTTTCTGCACCCCTCTTCCTTCTTTCTGCACCCCTCTTGCTCTTTTTACACCTCTCTTGCTTCTTTCTGCACCCCTCTTGCCTCTTTCTGCACCTGTGTTCCTTCTTTCTGCACTTTTTTTGTTTCTTTCTGCACCTTTCTTGTTTCTTTCTGTATCCCTCTTGCCTCTTTCTCCACCCCACTCCCCCTTTCTGCATCTCTGTTGCTTCTTTTTGTACCCCTTTTACCTCTTTCTGTACCCTTCATCCCTCTTTCTGCACCTCTGTTGCTTCTTTCTGCACCTCTCTTGCTTCTTTCTGCACCCCTCGTGCCTCTTTCCATACCCCTCTTCCCGCACCCCTCTTGCCTCTTTCTGCACCTCTGTTCCTTCTTTCTGCACTTCTTTTGTTTATTTCTGCAGCTCTCTTGCTTATTTCTGCACCCCTTGCCTCTTTCTCCACCCCTACTCCCTCTTTCTTCACCCCTGTTGCCTCTTTCTGCACCTCTCTTCCTTCTTTCTGCACTTCTTCTGTTTCTTGCTGCATATCTCTTGCTTCTTTCTGCACCCCTCATGCCTCTTTTTGCACCCCTCTTGCCTCTTTCTGCACCTCTGTTGCTTCTTTCTGCACTACTCTTGCTTCTTTCTGCACCTTTCTGCACCTCTCTTGCTTCTTTCTGCATCACTCATGCTTCTTTCTGCACCCCTCTTCCTTCTTTCTGCACCCCTCTTGCTCTTTTTACACCTCTCTTGCTTCTTTCTGCACCCCTCTTGCCACTTTCTCCACCCCTGTTCTTCCTTTTTGCATCTCTGTTGCTTCTTTCTGCACTTCTCTTGCCTCTTTTACCACCCCTCATCCCTCTTTATGCACTTCTGTTGCTTCTTTCTGCAACTCCGTCCCTTCTTTGCAACCCTTGTGCCTCTTTCTGCACCCCTCTTCCCTCTTTCTGCATCCCTCTTGCTTCTTCCTCCACCTCTGTTCCTTCTTTCTGCACTTCTTTTGTTTCTATCTGTAACTCTCTTGCTTCTTTCTGCATGCCTCTTGCTTCTTTCTGCACCCCTCGTGCCTCTTTCACACCCCTCTTCCCTCTTTCTGCACCCCTCTTGCCTCTTTCTGCATCTCTGCTCCTTCTTTCTGCACTTCTTTTGTTTCTTTATGCACCTCTCTTGTTTCTTTCTGTATCCCTCTTGCCTCTTTCTCCACCCCACTTCCACCTTTCTGCATCTCTGTTGTTTCTTTCTGCATTTTTCTTGCTTTCTGCATCTCTCTTGCTTCTTTCTGCACCCCTCGTGCCTCTTTCTGTACCCCTCATCCCTATTTCTGCACTCCTCTTGCCTCTTTCTGCACTCCTCTTCCCTCTTTCTGCACCCCTCCTGCCTCTTTCTGCACTTCTGTTCCTTCTTTCTGCACTTCTTTTGTTTCTTTCTGCACCTCTCTTGCTTCTTTCTGCACCCCTCTTGCCTCTTTCTGCACCTCTGTTGCTTTCTGCACCTCTCTTGGTTCTTTCTGCACCCCTCGTGCCTTTTTCACACCCCTCTTCCTGTACCCCTCTTGCCTCTTTCTGCACCTCTGTTCCTTCATTCTGAACTTCTTTTGTTTCTTTCTGCACCTGCCACTTCTTTCTGCACCCTTTTGCCTCTTTCTGCTCCCCTCTTCCCTCTTTCTGCACACCTTTTGCCTCTTTCTGCACCTCTGTTCCTTCTTTCTGCACTTCTTTTGTTTCTTTCTGCAGCTCTCTTGCTTCTTTCTGCACCCCCTTGCCTCTTTCTCCACCCCTACTCCCTCTTTCTTCACCCCTGTTGCCTCTTTCTGCACCTCTGTTCCTTCTTTCTGCACTTCTTTTGTTTCTTGCTGCACATCTCTTGCTTCTTTCTGCACCCCTCATGCCTCTTTTGCACCCCTCTTGCCTCTTTCTGCACCTCTGTTGCTTCTTTCTGCACTACTCTTGCTTCTTTCTGCACCTTTCTGCACCTCTCTTCCTTCTTTCTGCATCACTCGTGCTTCTTTCTGCACCCCTCTTCCTTCTTTCTGCACCCCTCTTGCTCTTTTTATACCTCTCTTGCTTCTTTCTGCTCCCCTCTTGCCACTTTCTCCACCCCTGTTCTCCCTTTTTGCATCTCTGTTGCTTCTTTCTGCACTTCTCTTGCCTCTTTTTCCACCCCTCATCCCTCTTTATGCACCTCTGTTGCTTCTTTCTGCAACTCCGTCCCTTCTTTTTGCAACCCTTGTGCCTCTTTCTGCACCCCTCTTCCCTCTTTCTGCACCCCTCTTGCTTCTTCCTCCACCTCTGTTCCTTCTTTCTGCACTTCTTTTGTTTCTATCTGTAACTCTCTTGCTTCTTTCTGCACGCCTCTTGCTTCTTTCTGCACCTCTTGTGCCTCTTTCACACCTCTCTTCCCTCTTACTGCACCCCTCTTGCCTCTTTCTGCACCTGTGTTCCTTCTTTCTGCACTTCTTTTGTTTCTTTCTGCACCTTTCTTGTTTCTTTCTGTATCCCTCTTGCCTCTTTCTCCACCCCACTCCCCCTTTCTGCATCTCTGTTGCTTCTTTTTGTACCCCTTTTACCTCTTTCTGCACCCTTCATCCCTCTTTCTGCACCTCTGTTGCTTCTTTCTGCACCTCTCTTGCTTCTTTCTGCACCCCTCGTGCCTCTTTCATACCCCTCTTCCCGCACCCCTCTTGCCTCTTTCTGCACCTCTGTTCCTTCTTTCTGCACTTCTTTTGTTTATTTCTGCAGCTCTCTTGCTTATTTCTGCACCCCCTTGCCTCTTTCTCCACCCCTACTCCCTCTTTCTTCACCCCTGTTGCCTCTTTCTGCACCTCTCTTCCTTCTTTCTGCACTTCTTCTGTTTCTTGCTGCATATCTCTTGCTTCTTTCTGCACCCCTCATGCCTCTTTTTGCACCCCTCTTGCCTCTTTCTGCACCTCTGTTGCTTCTTTCTGCACTACTCTTGCTTCTTTCTGCACCTTTCTGCACCTCTCTTGCTTCTTTCTGCATCACTCATGCTTCTTTCTGCACCCCTCTTCCTTCTTTCTGCACCCCTCTTGCTCTTTTTACACCTCTCTTGCTTCTTTCTGCACCCCTCTTGCCACTTTCTCCACCCCTGTTCTTCCTTTTTGCATCTCTGTTGCTTCTTTCTGCACTTCTCTTGCCTCTTTTTCCACCCCTCATCCCTCTTTATGCACCTCTGTTGCTTCTTTCTGCAACTCCGTCCCTTCTTTTTGCAACCCTTGTGCCTCTTTCTGCACCCCTCTTCCCTCTTTCTGCATCCCTCTTGCTTCTTCCTCCACCTCTGTTCCTTCTTTCTGCACTTCTTTTGTTTCTATCTGTAACTCTCTTGCTTCTTTCTGCATGCCTCTTGCTTCTTTCTGCACCCCTCGTGCCTCTTTCACACCCCTCTTCCCTCTTTCTGCACCCCTCTTGCCTCTTTCTGCATCTCTGCTCCTTCTTTCTGCACTTCTTTTGTTTCTTTATGCACCTCTCTTGTTTCTTTCTGTATCCCTCTTGCCTCTTTCTCCACCCCACTTCCACCTTTCTGCATCTCTGTTGTTTCTTTCTGCATTTTTCTTGCTTTCTGCATCTCTCTTGCTTCTTTCTGCACCCCTCGTGCCTCTTTCTGTACCCCTCATCCCTATTTCTGCACTCCTCTTGCCTCTTTCTGCACTCCTCTTCCCTCTTTCTGCACCCCTCCTGCCTCTTTCTGCACTTCTGTTCCTTCTTTCTGCACTTCTTTTGTTTCTTTCTGCACCTCTCTTGCTTCTTTCTGCACCCCTCTTGCCTCTTTCTGCACCTCTGTTGCTTTCTGCACCTCTCTTGGTTCTTTCTGCACCCCTCGTGCCTTTTTCACACCCCTCTTCCTGTACCCCTCTTGCCTCTTTCTGCACCTCTGTTCCTTCATTCTGAACTTCTTTTGTTTCTTTCTGCACCTGCCACTTCTTTCTGCACCCCTTTTGGCTCTTTCTGCTCCCCTCTTCCCTCTTTCTGCACACCTTTTGCCTCTTTCTGCACCTCTGTTCCTTCTTTCTGCACTTCTTTTGTTTCTTTCTGCAGCTCTCTTGCTTCTTTCTGCACCCCCTTGCCTCTTTCTCCACCCCTACTCCCTCTTTCTTCACCCCTGTTGCCTCTTTCTGCACCTCTGTTCCTTCTTTCTGCACTTCTTTTGTTTCTTGCTGCACATCTCTTGCTTCTTTCTGCACCCCTCATGCCTCTTTTTGCACCTCTCTTGCCTCTTTCTGCACCTCTGTTGCTTCTTTCTGCACTACTCTTGCTTCTTTCTGCACCTTTCTGCACCTCTCTTCCTTCTTTCTGCATCACTCGTGCTTCTTTCTGCACCCCTCTTCCTTCTTTCTGCACCCCTCTTGCTCTTTTTATACCTCTCTTGCTTCTTTCTGCTCCCCTCTTGCCACTTTCTCCACCCCTGTTCTCCCTTTTTGCATCTCTGTTGCTTCTTTCTGCACTTCTCTTGCCTCTTTTTCCACCCCTCATCCCTCTTTATGCACCTCTGTTGCTTCTTTCTGCAACTCCGTCCCTTCTTTTGCAACCCTTGTGCCTCTTTCTGCACCCTTCTTCCCTCTTTCTGCACCCCTCTTGCTTCTTCCTCCACCTCTGTTCCTTCTTTCTGCACTTCTTTTGTTTCTATCTGTAACTCTCTTGCTTCTTTCTGCACGCCTCTTGCTTCTTTCTGCACCTCTTGTGCCTCTTTCACACCTCTCTTCCCTCTTACTGCACCCCTCTTGCCTCTTTCTGCACCTGTGTTCCTTCTTTCTGCACTTCTTTTGTTTCTTTCTGCACCTTTCTTGTTTCTTTCTGTATCCCTCTTGCCTCTTTCTCCACCCCACTCCCCCTTTCTGCATCTCTGTTGCTTCTTTTTGTACCCCTTTTACCTCTTTCTGCACCCTTCATCCCTCTTTCTGCACCTCTGTTGCTCCTTTCTGCACCTCTCTTGCTTCTTTCTGCACCCCTCGTGCCTCTTTCATACCCCTCTTCCCGCACCCCTCTTGCCTCTTTCTGCACCTCTGTTCCTTCTTTCTGCACTTCTTTTGTTTATTTCTGCAGCTCTCTTGCTTATTTCTGCACCCCCTTGCCTCTTTCTCCACCCCTACTCCCTCTTTCTTCACCCCTGTTGCCTCTTTCTGCACCTCTCTTCCTTCTTTCTGCACTTCTTCTGTTTCTTGCTGCATATCTCTTGCTTCTTTCTGCACCCCTCATGCCTCTTTTTGCACCCCTCTTGCCTCTTTCTGCACCTCTGTTGCTTCTTTCTGCACTACTCTTGCTTCTTTCTGCACCTTTCTGCACCTCTCTTGCTTCTTTCTGCATCACTCATGCTTCTTTCTGCACCCCTCTTCCTTCTTTCTGCACCCCTCTTGCTCTTTTTACACCTCTCTTGCTTCTTTCTGCACCCCTCTTGCCACTTTCTCCACCCCTGTTCTTCCTTTTTGCATCTCTGTTGCTTCTTTCTGCACTTCTCTTGCCTCTTTTTCCACCCCTCATCCCTCTTTATGCACCTCTGTTGCTTCTTTCTGCAACTCCGTCCCTTCTTTTTGCAACCCTTGTGCCTCTTTCTTCACCCCTCTTCCCTCTTTCTGCATCCCTCTTGCTTCTTCCTCCACCTCTGTTTCTTCTTCTTTCTGCACTTCTTTTGTTTCTATCTGTAACTCTCTTGCTTCTTTCTGCATGCCTCTTGCTTCTTTCTGCACCCCTCGTGCCTCTTTCACACCCCTCTTCCCTCTTTCTGCACCCCTCTTGCCTCTTTCTGCATCTCTGTTTCTTCTTTCTGCACTTCTTTTGTTCCTTTATGCACCTCTCTTGTTTCTTTCTGTATCCCTCTTGCCTCTTTCTCCACCCCACTTCCACCTTTCTGCATCTCTGTTGTTTCTTTCTGCATTTTTCTTGCTTCTTTCTGCATCTCTCTTGTTTCTTTCTGCACCCCTCGTGCCTCTTTCTGTACCCCTCATCCCTATTTCTGCACTCCTCTTGCCTCTTTCTGCACTCCTCTTCCCTCTTTCTGCATCCCTCCTGCCTCTTTCTGCACCTCTGTTCCTTCTTTCTGCACTTCTTTTGTTTCTTTCTGCACCTCTCTTGCGTCTTTCTGCACCCCTCTTGCCTCTTTCTGCACCTCTGTTGCTTTCTGCACCTCTCTTGGTTCTTTCTGCACCCCTCGTGCCTTTTTCACACCCCTCTTCCTGCACCCGTCTTGCCTCTTTCTGCACCTCTGTTCCTTCATTCTGCACTTCTTTTGTTTCTTTCTGCACCTGCCACTTCTTTCTGCACCCCTTTTGCCTCTTTCTGCTCCCCTCTTCCCTCTTTCTGCACCCCTCCTGCCTCTTTCTGCACCTCTGTTCCTTCTTTCTGCAGTTCTTTTGTTTCTTTCTGCAGCTCTCTTGCTTCTTTCTGCACCCCCTTGCCTCTTTCTCCACCCCTACTCCCTCTTTCTTCACCCCTGTTGCCTCTTTCTGCACCTCTCTTCCTTCTTTCTGCACTTCTTTTGTTTCTTGCTGCACATCTCTTGCTTCTTTCTGCACCCCTCATGCCTCTTTCTGCACCTCTGTTGCTTCTTTCTGCACTACTCTTGCTTCTTTCTGTACCTTTCTGCACCTCTCTTCCTTCTTTCTGTATCACTCGTGCTTCTTTCTGCACCCCTCTTCCTTCTTTCTGCACCCCTCTTGCTCTTTTTACACCTCTCTTGCTTTTTTATGCACCCCTCTTGCTACTTTCTCCACCCCTGTTCTCCCTTTTTGCATCTCTGTTGCTTCTTTCTGCACTTCTCTTGCCTCTTTTTCCACCCCTCATCCCTCTTTATGCACCTCTGTTGCTTCTTTCTGCAACTCTGTCACTTCTTTTTGCAACCCTTGTGCCTCTTTCTGCACCCCTCTTCCCTCTTTCTGCACCCCTCTTGCTTCTTCCTCCACCTCTGTTCCTTCTTTCTGCACTTCTTTTGTTTCTATCTGCAACTCTCTTGCTTCTTTCTGCACGCTTCTTGCTTCTTTCTGCACCCCTTGTGCCTCTTTCACACCCCTCTTCCCTCTTACTGCACCCCTCTTGCCTCTTTCTGCACCTGTGTTCCTTCTTTCTGCACCTTTCTTGTTTCTTTCTGTATCCCTCTTGCCTCTTTCTCCACCCCACTTCCGCCTTTCTGCATCTCTGTTGCTTCTTTATGCTTTCTCTTGCTTTTTTCTGCATCTCTCTTAGTTCTTTTTGTACCCCTTGTGCCTCTTTCTGCACCCCTCATCCCTCTTTCTGCACCTGTTGCTTCTTTCTGCACCTCTCTTGCTTCTTTCTGCACCCCTTGTGCCTCTTTCACACCACTCTTCCCTCTTTGTGCACCTCTCTTGCCTCTTTATGCACCTCTGTTCCTTCTTTCTGCACTTCTTTTCTTTCTTTCTGCAGCTCTCTTGCTTCTTTCTGCACCCCCTTGCCTCTTTCTCCACCCCTCTTCCCTCTTTCTTCACCCATGTTGCTTCTTTCTGAACCTCTGTTCCTTCTTTCTGCACTTCTTTTGTTTCTTGCTGCACCTCTTGCTTCTTTCTGTACCCCTTTGGCCTCTTTCTGCACCCCTCTTGCCTCTTTCTGCACCTCTGTTCCTTCTTTCTGCACTTTTTTTCTTTCTTTCTGCAGCTCTCTTGCTTCTTTCTGCACCCCCTTGCCTCTTTCTCCACCTGTCTTCCCTCTTTCTTCACCCCTGTTGCTTCTTTCTGCACCTCTGTTCCTTCTTTCTGCACTTCTTTTGTTTCTTGCTGCACATCTCTTGCTTCTTTCTGCATACCCCGTGCCTCTTTTTGCACCCCTCTTCCCTCTTTTTGCACCCCTCTTGCCTCTTTCTGCACCTCTGTTGCTTCTTTCTGCACTACTCTTGCTTCTTTCTGCACCTCTCTTGCTTCTTTCTGTACCACTTGTGCTTCTCTCTGCACCCCCTTCCCTCTTTCTGCACCCCCTTGCCTCTTTCTGCACCTCTCTTGCTTCTTTCTGCACCCCTCTTGCCACTTTCTCCACCCCTTTTCCCTCTTTTTGCATCTCTGTTGCTTCTTTCTGCACTTCTTTTGCCTCTTTTTCCACCCCTCATCCCTCTTTCTGCACCTCTGTTGCTTCTTTCTGCACTTCTCTTGCTTCTTTCTGCACCTCTGTCCCTTCTTTCTGCAACCCTTGTGCCTCTTTCTGCACCCCTCTTGCCTCTTTCTGCACCTTTGTGCCTTCTTTCTGCACTTCTTTTGTTTCTTTCTGCAACTCTCTTACTTTTTTCTACACGCCTCCTGCTTCTTTCTGCACCCCTTGTGCCTTTTTCACACCCCTCTTCCCTCTTTCTGCACCCCTCTTGCGTCATTCTGCACCTCTGCTCCTTCTTTCTGCACGTCTTTTGTTTCTTTCTGCACCTTTCTTGTTTCTTTCTGTATCCCTCTTGCCTCTTTCTCCACCCCACTTCCCCCTTTCTGCATCTCTGTTGCTTCTTTATGCTTTCTCTTGCTTTTTTCTGCATCTCTCTTACTTCTTTTTGTACCCCTTGTGCCTCTTTCTGCACCCCTCATCCCTCTTTCTGCACTCCTCTTGCCTCTTTCTGGACCCCTCTTCCTGCACCCCTGCTGCCTCTTTCTGCACCTCTGTTCCTTCTTTCTGCACTTCTTTTGTTTCTTTCTGCACCCCTCTTGCCGCTTTCTGCACCTCTGTTCCTTCTGTCTGCACTTCTTTTGTTTCTTGCTGCACATCTCTTGCTTCTTTCTGCACACCTCTTGCCTCTTTCTGCACCCCTCTTCCCCCTTTTTTCATCTCTGTTGCTTCTTTCTGTACTTTGCTTGCCTCTTTCTCTGCCCCTCATCCGTCTTTCTGCACATCTGTTGCTTCTTTATGCACTTCTCTTGCTTATTTCTGCACCTCTCTTGCTTCTTTCTGTACCCCTTGTACCTCTTTCTGCACCCCTCTTCCCTCTTTCTACACCCCGCTTGCCTCTTTCTGCACCTCTGTTCCTGCCTTCTGCACTTCTTTTGTTTCTTTCTGCACATCTCTTGCTTCTTTCTGTACTTCTCTCGCCTCTTTCTGTACTCAAATGGGAAGTGCAAGCTGTCATGTTTAAAGGTCTGCGTGCTCTTGTGACTGAGGTATATGTCTACTTGTATATGTATTCTCACATGTGTTATGCATCTGAAGATGGTAGCTTAAAACGTGGGTAGCTTATTCTATAGGTGGTTAAATGTTCTCAGTTCTGCTCTGTCATTCAGTTCCACAGGCAGACATGTCTTATGTATATAGGTGTTATAGAGCCCCTCAAATATACTATTGCATACCCATGTCCCTGTATTATGAACAGAAAGAAATACATACACCTTTTTGTACACATATTTACAGAGTATGCTGTTTGAAACACAGGTATTCAAGTATTTCTATGTTTATTTTTATGTAACATGTCACTCGGTAAAAGCAGAGACACGCATGCATACCTTCACAAACTTGGTCAGACTTACAACAGTGATATGCTTAGGATTGCTGTTTTATATTTGGTAGGTAGGCCTAACATTCTGAGCAGTCGATTAATAGTGAACCTTCAAGAGAAAAGTGAGGTTTAAGACATCTTGGGAGAAGGATTAGTGATTAGGCTACTTTGTATGAGTCCGTTGTAAGGTACAGTCAAAGTAGGCCTCTTTCTGCACCTCTGTTGGTTCTTTCTGCACTTCTCTTGCTTCTTTCTGTACATTTCTTCCTCTTTCTTGACTTCTGTTGCCTCTTTCTGCACTTCTCTTGCTTCTTTCTGCGCCTTTCTTCAGCTTTCTGCACATGTCCTACTTGTGTAGGCATATTTAGAAATTAGCATTTAAGAAACCTTAGAAATTCACTGAGAAAACCAGAGGTTTCAGCAACGTTATAGTTAGGAATTAGCATTTACAAAACCTTTGAAATTCACTGAAAAAACCATAGGTTTCAGGGACGTTATAGTTAGTTGGACATTTCACTCGTACAAAACCAGAGAAATTCGGCCGTTATAGTTAGTTGAGCTAACTATAACTCGCGCCCCGCAATGCACTGCTGATGACGTCACATATTACATCACTCATGACATGGTCAGTGACATCACTGATGACATCACTGATGACATCTCAAATGACATCACTGATGACATCATCCACTTAATATCTGACGCACCTCCTCACACCCTAATATAACCTTTCATACACCCACTCTAAAATACAGACTACCATTCTCGAAACCATAGACACACCAATACCAGTTAGTACATACCCACTCACTGATTCATAGGTCTACACACATCCACTCACTCACCGATACAGTCACTCATACACACAGTCACTCATCAATACAGCCTTTGATATATGCACTCATACACCGATACAGACACTCACATACTGCCACTCATCCACAGATACTCACACACCTAGTCAGTCACCCAAAGACTCAATCACACTGGCATTTACTCATCAATACAGTTATACACACACCACCTCACTTATTCATACAGATACTAACACATACTTATCTCTTATACAATCACTGACACAAGCACACACTCATCCATACAGCCACTCTCACTCACTCACTCACATATAGTCACTTATATACTCCAACATTCACATATACTGCCTTTCACATATGTAGTTACTCACACATATACCACTGAGACATCCATTCACTCACCAACACAGCCATACGCCCACTCACTCACCCATACAGCCCCTCGCAGACGCACTCATGAACCCATACACCTACTGAATCACCCACTCACACATCCATGGAGGCAGTCACACACATTCCCCACACACCCACACAGACACTCAGGCACCCATACAGGTAATCAGACAACCAATCATTAACCCATATAGACCCTCATGTAGCTACTCACCAACCCATGCAGCCACTTACACACCAACTGACAGACTAATACAGACATTCACACAGATTAGTCATTCACCAATGCATTCACTAAGACACGTTTAATCTCTCACTTAAACAGTCAGTCACGCACCCACTAAATCATCCATTCAGACACTCATACACCTACTCATTCTTCAATACACCTTTGCGTATCTATAATTAACATTCTTAAACTTTTAAAAATCACCCAGTCTCTGGATGATGTCATCAGTGAAGTCATTTGAGATGTCATCAGTGATGTCACTGACCATGTCATGAGTGATGTAATATGTGACGTCATCAGCAGTGCATTGCGGGGGCGCGAGTTATAGTTAGCTCAACTAACTATAACGGCCGAATTTCTCTGGTTTTGTACGAGTGAAATGTCTAACTAACTATAACGTCCCTGAAACCTGTGGTTTTTTCAGTGAATATATATATATATATATATATATATATATATATATATATATATCTGCAAAGCAGTGCAAATCCAGGGAATTCTGTGCTTCACAAAGAAATATGAAGATCCACAAATTGTCCCGACATAAATATATTCTCACAATCTCTGCAACCTAATGTCCTACCCGACATAAATGAGACATCAAGCTGCAGAGATTGTTTCTCCATGTGACCAGAGTGGCAATGGAGAAAAGTAATGGTGCTTCTCACCCATGTCATCTCTCTTCCTCATTCCTGGAAGCCTCGTCCTGGGCTTCTGGGAGATAGAGAAGAAGAAGGAGCGTAGTGACACAAGAAATGATGTAAGCTGCTTTCACTCCTGGCCCCTTCATAGATGTTGGAATATTTCGCTGAATAGCATACGCTCCTATATGTTTAGGTCTAGCGTTAGCCAAGATCTTTTGATTTTTCTAAAATTATAAGTACAATATGCTTACTTTAGGAGACTTTCAGCCATACCACTCCATTTATTGGTCTATTATTGTGTCATTCATATTTTCTTCTACCCACTGCAGCATGGGGCAGTGGGTCAGCCCACTTCAGTCTGACTGACAGGACTCTGCTCTTTCACAAGGATCACATCTGCATACAAAGTAGTACCAGGAACTACTATGCCATGTGTGCCTTTTTAGACCAAAACAATATTTTTTCTGTTTAGATTGATGAGGGCCTTTTACCCTCCCCAATTATATAGGTACTCCAAAACCATAACAAAACATAACATACTAACAAAGCCAAAAGGCTGGTGGCCAAACGCCAGACCTGTTCTTTCAGCCAATGCTTGTTTAAAGTTTGTCAGCTTTGCACTTAGGGATGCAGGTAAGCTTAAAAAATAAGCAAAGTCACAAGCCATCATGCTTCACAATGATGCACAGACCTAGCCTAAGGTGGAGTGAGTGCTTGTTTTGGTTTATCGAACCATCACGTAGTAAAATCAAGTCAGATTTGACATTCAGAATGGAGATCTATGAGGTAAAAATTATTATAATGAACTTCACTGGTGATTAATTGCATATTTGTAAGCCTCAGAATCTGACTCGATTTTACATCTCAAAGCGTCAACGGCCATAACCAGTGCAAGTGCGTGAAGCCAAACTGCTTGAGTCAAGCTCATCTCCTTTCTGATATGATATTTTTTACCAAGTACTTGAGAATGGTTTTGGGATTTTACACTTTTCACAATAGAATTCATATAGTCAGAAACTTACCATACTTTTCACCATAGCTGCTCCTGTACATACATCAGGTCGCAACCATATTTTGATTTCTTGGAGAAATGGCATTTCAGTAACTACCCATAATGATAAAATATTTCAATATACCACCCCAGAGAAGCAACGAAGAAAATAAAGTCATTTGTTGAGTGTAGACTCTATCGTTCTTCCATGTTTTGCAGAATGGCACATCTTACACTTAGGGCCTGATTACGATGGCGGTCGGACGAGCGTCCAACAACCATCGCCACGGGCAGGTGACCATCTGACAATAAGTCGGTGGTCCCACCTGCCCTATTATGATAGGACCGCTGTGCAGGCGGTCGGAAAGTGCCTCTTTCTACTATGGCTGGTGCTGTGGTCCAGGAATATGGCTACAGCACCAGCCGCAGTAGTAAAAGGCACTTAGTGCACATCCATGCACTGTGTGCCAGCGCCTGGCACATGTTGCATGGATGTGTAGGGGGCACTACATGTGCCCCCCCAGGCCACTTATCAGTGGCCCACAGTGGCAGGGCCCTGCTTGGGGCCCCAAAAGTCCCTTTCCGGTTGCCTTTCCATGGCGGTGGGACTGCCATGAAAAGGCAGTTGGAAAGGGACATCATAATCCCTACGGGCGTGTCTGCACAGGCACCACCCTCATGGTAGGGATAGGAGTCCGACTGCAGCCCTGACAGGATCCTAGATCCTGTTGTAGACGGGGTCTGTCCCCCAAGCCGCTGCGGTCCGACCCTCTGTATCGCAATGCGTCAGTCGGGCCAATGGCCTGGATGTCACTGGGACGGCCACCGATGGCATGTTGTGGAGGTCCCACCCACATCATAATGGGGCCCTTAGTTTTAGTCCATTGACAGATATGTCAAATTCCTCAAAGCTTGGGCACCTACCTGGAAATTCATAGTTGGCAGTTTTGTGTGTGGGAGTTCTAACTGCACAGGGACGAGTTCAGAAGATGAAGAGTGCCTAAATGCCTACTGCACATGCCACTTGTACACAGAAGGGGCTGACCAAAAGGGTTCTCTATCTATCCAAATAAGATATATTATTATACAGCAAATTTAACTGGAACTCATTTACATAGTGAATAATAATCTTAAAATCTGGTGTGGATCGAATCTTCCTGGTCCTATGTTAGTCATCCCACCATTGTGCTGCTTATGTAAGCCTGCCTCCCTTTCAGGCTACAGTGTTAGAATTCAGGCTGGATTTTTTGCTACCAGCTTCAGTATTTACATTTTGTATTTCTTCACCGCAGTGTTCAGCAGTGAGTGGCATGTTTTTATTTTGGGAAGTGTGGCGCATTCATCACAGGGCTCCCCTCCTAAGATGGTCCCTAGTAGACCTGTGATCAGCCTGTGACTGATTTCAATTAAAAGCATTGCAGTGAAATGTTGAACCAAACCTTTGGGACGGTGGTAGGGTGCCCTATCCTCACACCTTTCAATGTTCCTTGGGGAAGAAGTGCAACAAGCACAATTTGTATGTGGAGGTCAACTCCAATGAATGTGGCCGAAAGGATGAGCAGCCATGGGCCACTATGTCGAGCCGTGTTCCCTACTGAGATGCATGTTGATACAGCGACATAGCAATGGATGAATCTTGATATCCACTATCAGGAAGTACAGTTTGATGGTTGGTTGCAGGTGAACGATCACAAATGTATGCATTATACCTGGCGTCCCTGATAGACCAGCAGTAGGCCACTAGTTGTGTTTTTTCTGCTCTGCCAAGAGAGTCTTTTAAAAAGAGTTTTGATCAAGGGTCAGTTCAGCAATTTATCAAATAGTAGTTTTGAAGAGAGCTGTCAATGAATGAGAGATAGTGGTTCATGGTCAATGGCTATGAGGAATTTCTCAGCAGGATGTGATTAAAAAGTGAATTGTTTTGATTATTTAAAGTCATCACCAGCACAAGAGTCAACGTCCGTGTCGTTTAAAAAATAATGTCAAGTAAGGCTGTGCACTAAGAATTTGCCAAGACGTATTTTTAAAAACTTACACCAAAACAACATGAAACTAAATGCAAATTCATGAGCACATACATGACTAAAAATAATGAATTTTTCCTAATATAACAACTCATTTATTAAGTTTAGTCTACGAAGCTCAGGACTGGGTGGCTTGATGCAGTAGGGAGGCTGAAAGAAGAGTCTTCCATTTAAAGTCGCTATTGATTGAAATGTTCTGTTCAAGAGCCTCGGAGGCATCAGGTTGCCTTATTCCTTCAGACTTCCTTCCCTGCAGCCTCTGGCGTGAATTTTACTGTTATATTTTCCAGAGATCCCAAGGCACATCGAGGAATTTGACGGCTCTGCAAATCATCTGTGCACATTGGCCCATAACGTAGGCAGGAGTTGCCTCCTTATTTGTCCGAACCCCAATCTCAGAAAAGAAGGCCTTAGTAGATTGAGCCTTGGGCCAGATAGATAGGGGCACACAGATAGGGGCATAATTATGACAGGTTTGTGTCACGTTTGCACCACGCAAGTCACATTTTTGAAGCCACGCAAAGCCACTTTGTGTGGCTGAGAGTGGCTAAAAAAATCTGGAGCTACTCTGTGTTGTGCTACTCTGCTCTAGGAAGGCATTCCATGGGCATTGCGTGGGTGTTCCCACGCAACACCCGTGTTTTTTGACACATTCCTAGATTTACAAGACCTTGTAAACATTGGAATGCACCAAAACGATATGCCTCCCAAGGTGAGGTGTAACGAGGAGAATTATATTTATTTCCCCTCATTACTTCCCCTTTCTGTGAGTGCTGCATTCTGCAGCACACATAGAAAGAGGAAGTTGCCTCTCAGGATTGTTTATGTGCCGGAAGGAGCCCCTTCCTGCACAAAACAATACTTCATGCAATGCAGGCACCCTTGCACCATGGTGTAACGGTGCCTGCGTTGGGGCTGTGCAGCCCAATGTGCGCCAGCGTAGGGGGGAAGTCAGGAATGCCCCATATGCCTTAATTATGGTGCATTCCTGCCCTTTCCCAGTGATGCACTGCACCACTGTCATAAATTTGCCCCATAGTATGTGAGATAGTGATTGCACTTGTAGCTACACCCTCTACAACATTTACAAGACTTCCCACATTGTGAACTCCAATATGCTCTTATGTTACCCAGCGCTAGGAGTTGGAATCTCAATCTTATTTCTGTTTTCAGGTTTTTTGTCACATAGCTCTGAGCCTTGAGTGAGTTATAGGTGATAAAAGCACCTTTTTTAAGTCTTGATAGCTCTACCACATTCTCAAGGAAGGACATTGTCTGTGTCGACTCATTAGCTGTTTTCTTAAAGTAGCTGTAGCTTGGTGTGCCGTCATAGAGCCCCGTGAGGCTAAGCTCATCTAATATTCGGGATGAGATTCTTAATACCATTTGTGCTATGTATTTTCTGATTAGCACAGAGTTCATCCCATAGGACATTCTTGAGCATGTCTGCTGCAGCGTTTTTTAGCCTAAACCAATATTTAATGAAGAGTAATTCAGCTATCCTGACACAAGTACTGAGCCCAAATTCAAGGCTTAATTGTCAGACCGGGGGACCTACAGATAAATCTGGTGGCAGTAGACAAAATGATCTCTAAATCTTTGTGCATTTTGTAACCTTAAATCGATGAGCCATTTAATATCGCCAGAAAGAACTTTGATCTTAAAATTTCCAGTAGAATCTCCGGGTGGGCTGCCAATTTTAGATACATTTGGCAAAGTTGACATCGTAAATGTTTGACTCGATTAGCCTGGCTTTGTGCTGCATTCTATGACACTTGTTTCCGTATTGCCAGAACCCCAAGTATTGGTACGTATTGACTTCTGCGGTGCGGTCCCTGCCGATCGAACAAATGTGCTGCCCTCCGGGTGCTCAAAGGGAGAATTTTTAGTTTCTGATATGCTTAACTTTAAGTCGTTGTTGGGGATATATACCTGTGGAGGCAGGCCAAGAAGTGCGATATACCAAAGGGTGTGTAGTCCAGAAGAACTGTGCCATCTGCATATTGCAAGGTGGGAACGTGCTCAGAGTCCACTGTTGGGCAGAAAGTCCCCTTTTTGTAGTTCTGGAATTAGGTCTGCTCTATTGACTTTGTCAGGTGGCGCTGAAGTTGAGATAGCATGCATAGAGTCTGTAGCTGCAATGGATTGCCTTTTATGCCATTAAGTTTATAGTGAGTACATTATCACACCCCTTTTAAAACTCAGGGGCATATTAGCAAGACCGGCGATAAAATTATCGCCGTTTTAGCGGCAGGAAACTGCCGCTAAAACGGCGATAATGGGCTTGCTAATATACGTTATAGAATTCCAATAGAAGCCCAGGTTAGATGTGCAGGACATCTAACCTGGGCTTCTATTGAATTCTATAACGCATATTAGCAAGCCCATTATCGCCGTTTTTGCGGCAGTTTCCTGCCACTAAAACGGCGATAATTTTATCGCCGGTCTTGCTAATATGCCCTCAGTCTGAAACATCAGGTGGGACGGCACATCCAAGAATGACAGACTACTTTATAGCGTGCAAAAGGTTGCTTTAATGAGATAGGTGCACAAATGATCGCAAACCTTGACTCTAAAACCTTACATACTAAAACAATCTGCACTCACTGTACATTTTGTAACTATCCATAAACCCTACCTCCCCCTCCCCTAAAGTACCCTTCACAAACCACCCCAACCAAAATAAATCCCAAACTCTCATCATTCAACTCTACGCATCCCAACCTCATACCTACCCCACTGTTGTCATCTTGTTCCATTTCTGCAACTCCGCCTCCTCCTCACCCACTTCAAAAATCAGAACTGGGTCTGAACCTAACCAACGTTTTATTGCCATAACTTTCAAAACGTTTCTAAAATCCCCCCCAAATAGGAGTTACATTCCTGTTGGTAAGTGCAACAGCCCTGCCAACATGCTCCGCACCAGCATCAGGTATAATTATACACCAATGACAGACAGATGGACCCCATCCTCATGAAACAATTGTACTGCCTTGCACCGAATGTCCATTAAAAAGAAAGCTTCCGTTTTGCAAAAATTCCACAACTCTCTGTTCCCCTTCAGCCTGGCCCTGTCAATCACCCATGGTTTTATAGCCCCCCGCCAAGATCTCCTGGGTACGAATTAATTGACAATCACTGTGGTGCCTGACCAAAACGCTTTGATCGCAAGCAGATCATGTTTTACATTTTTATCAAACCCAAACTTTTCAGTTGAACCAATTCATTTTCTCCCAGGTACAGTATCGAAATGTCTGAGCAAGGAAGCCATGTTCAAGAGGATTTAATTTTGGCGCAGCTCATGCCATCTTTGCCAAACCATTTCAATTGGACGACGGTGTTAGGCAGTCCCAGTTAGCTTCCGCCTTTCCTGTTGTCAGCATGCCTCATTGCCCATTTCACGAACGAATACCCACAAATCCAAACCTCAATATGGCCGCTTGCTGGGCCCACAATTCAACGTAGGAGGAAAAGATTCATGTTACTGAACATCATTGAAAACCCAACCGAGACAGCGTTGGTAGCAGTCCGATCGCCAATGACCCATAAGCTGAATCGCGGCTCCTGTCCAACCCCTGGGTTCCGCCTCCGTCACCATCCTGAACGAATGATTCCCAAAGTCCTGCACCTCATAGCCCAACACACCAAGGACCTTTCTCAGCACCCCCAAAACCTTCAACGCTGAAAAACGCGTCCCTTCTGCTTGACAAAAAACCTCTCAAATCCCCTCCCCTAGCTGGGCCAATTGTCGCCACTATTCCCAAGGACAAACCTTGGTGTCTGGATACTCTCCCCTTGTCACGCATATACTGTGACCAGACTGGTCTGTTTTAGACCTCGGAAGGTAAACTATAACTGCCCCTGAAATCATGCACACATCCTGCCAACGAATTCTTGTCTGCAACTTGGAACCAACCACCTCGGCCACCCGAAAAGCCCAAAGAAACAGCCAAACCATGATCACGACAAACTGCAATGCCTTGACCCTGCACACCTGATGTAGGCTGCTGATGATCCATTTTAGAATGTCCAGCATGATGGGGCGCCTCACTTTCGCCCCCACACCCCTCTCCCTTGCCCCCTGCACCAATACCCACTTCCCCATTTCTCCAGCCGACGGCTCATAGCCCCACAACAACTTTCCAAAAAATGCCACCCCTGCCAACTTACCTGTTATGATAATGGCTGACAAATCCTTATCAATCAAGGACATAATGAACTGTACCACATCGTTACTGCAATCCTGACTATGCTCTCACCTACATGCCGCACTGCTCCAGACTGGACAAACTCTTCCCTGGCAAGCTCGTACACCTTTCGAGTGGACGCTGACAACGATCCCAATACAAGCTGCATCACACGTTCCCGCCGATGGAACACAAGTGTGCTGGCATCACCGACTTCATCTCTTCGGTCCACAGAGCAAGCCCACGGAACCTCGCCCACTGAAAATGAGAAAGGGCATCAGCAATTTCTTTGTGTACTCCCGGCATATGCTGCATCCTGAAAATGCCATTTGCATGCAAACATTCCAACAAAAACACTTGCAACAACTGGCAAACTTGAGGATCCCTTGCTGACTGCCTGTTGACCATGTTCACCACTGATATATTGTCTACATTAAACAACACTATTTTGTTGGCAAACTGCTGACCACACAAAGACACAGCCACCACCAAAGGAAAAAACTCAAGGAAGGCAATACTCTCATCCCCCTGTTTCCAAGCTTCTGGCGACTCCTACGCACACCAATGCCCTTGCCAGAAAACAAGGAAGCCATGTCCTCCAGCTGCATCGGAAATCAATTGGATGGACCATTCAAACTGGTCCCCTAATCTGGCCATAGGGATGACATTGCATTCATTCAGAAAAGTTTGCCAAAGCCTCAAATACTCCTTCACCCCTGCTTTGAGCCGGACCCAATGGTGTGGGAGCCTCGTCCCCGCTAGAGCCCAATCCAACCTCCTACAAAACATCCTGCCCGCTTGTACCACTCTACAGGCAAAATTCAAATGGCCAAGCAAAAACTGAATGTCCTTCACCTGCACCATTTATTCCTCCCATAACCTTTCCAAAAGCAGCAACAACACAACTTCTCAAACTCTGGTAATCTAATTTCCATCCGTATGGAGTCCAATTCCACTCCCAAAAAAGTAATCATTTGCACTGGCCCAACTGTCTTTTCTGGGGCCAAGGGAATGACCACATTCTCCAGCAAGTCCTGGGACCTCGACAAACTGTCCTGTCAATCCTGTGCATCTGGTGCATCCACCAAGAAAAAATAGTTTAGATAGTGTGTCATGAAAACCTTCCCCCAAAAGCTTCAGCCCATCGGCAAAGACTTGCCAACAAAAAATTGCCCCCGGAATGAATGCCCAAAAACTCATAGTCAGCAGGGTGGACTGGCAAGAGTCGAAAAGCTAATTTTACATCGCATTTTGCCATCAAAGAGCCTCCCCCGGCGTTCACCAGTTGAACAGCTGTGTAAACAGATGCATAATTCACCCTGCCGCACGCTTCAGGAATGAAATCGTTCACCGACAAGCCCTCCGGCCAAGAAAGGTGGTGAATCAGATGAACTCCCCAGACTCCATTTGGGGACCACCCCGATTGGTGATATCCTCAAATTCTCCATTGTCCAATCATCAAATTGCCCTTCTATCCTCCCTTCCCCAACTTCTTTAATCAGTTTGCTCCATATCAGTGGCCCCTCACCGACTTCAAATTGTTCGCCCATTGTTGCACCCTGGGACCTTCATAACACAAACTAAAACCAAACTGAAACCCGGATAACAACAAATCCCATTCCGTTGGTGATCCCAACAAGTTGAGCCAATGCTGCAACCTCCCCACTTTAACTGGCGTATGAGTCCATGCCCATGGGGTTCTGTCCCCCACTACCCCTGCCCCGCTCACTGGGACCTGACCACTGACCACCTCTCCTGGCAAACCCACCCCCTGGGGACCACACTGTGTGAGTATGTGTTTACCTCCGCACTTTGAACACCCGTGTCTTTATTTACAGAACTCCCGGGAACACATACTTCTGTTGTATGACCAGCATGCCCCTCCAGTCCCCACCTGTCTTCTACCCATCGCACCCACCCTAACCAGGGTGGGATGCCATGAAAGGACTTGTAGATAACCGGTCAGCAATTCGCCATATAAGTCAATGGTGCTGACCGTTGGTTATCATGGTTTGTATGAACAACTCATAATCCAGTTCCCCCAAAACCTGTGTGCATCCTCCGCAAGGCATGTCCGAAACTCCTTGTCGTAACGAACCCAAGCCCACCCTCCAAAAGTAACCTGTGCTTTCCTCACCACAACAAGGTATGAACAATGCCACACACCTCTCTGGATACTTCTCACAATACACACTCGTGTATCTGAGAAATGCTGCTGTCCCGTTTTCATTATTAACAGGTACCCTCGGCCTGCGGGACAGCTCGTACTCCTCTTCTTTGGAGCCCTCTTTTGTCCATATTTCCCTATGCAGGCGCTTGAAAATGTCAAAGTACTCTCCTTTCCTTATGCGTTCCCTGGCCACTAACATTAGATGTACACCTTAGGGCTTTGTAATTCCCATGTACGGTAACTTATGGCACTTCACATCCAAACTCAACTTCTTGTTATCCTCACCTTTGTCTTCTTCGACCTGTCTTCCTGCAGCTTTGGATTTTAAGCTCACTCCCTCCATCTCCTTCCCCTCCTCCCCAACCGCATCTGTACATGTACCTTGATCCTGCAAGTTCTTACCTTTTGAAATACACAAACTCGCAGCTCTCACCTGCACGTCTACCCCCACAGCCTGTACCCCCACCTAAACCCCCCAAAGACCACTACCACCGTGGAAATTGTCTTACCTGGTCTCAAAGTCAGAGCGCGTAACAAAGCCGTCTGTCCTGACACTAGTCATGTTTCCTTCTGAGGGGACACCGTCCTCGGCACTGGAGCCGTAACAGGCTGTAAAACACCAATGCTCCTTCTGCTGTTATCCGCGCCATGCCCCTCTTGCACATTCTGAGGTGCAGACCACACTCACCCTCCCTCCCCTCTTCGTCCACAATCTCTTCTTCTTCCAACTCCTCCTCGTCATAATCCAGCTCCCAACCATCAGCACCACAAATGTCTCCAAAGTCAGCACTCGTGCCAGGCACCTCGCCATCGCCCACAACACCATCACCAAATTGAGCATAGTAAAGGTCCTGAGATGAGTCAAAATCTAGCAAGGCAAATGCAGATCCTAAATCTTGCCTCTCTGCAGTTCGGTCCACTGCGGTCCCAGAGCGGGCCGTACCGACGCGAACTCTGCCTTCGGGCTGGGTATGCCAGGCGGCAGTTGACCATCTCGGCTGATCCCCGTTTGCCACCGCTGATGCCCCTGCCTGAACCACCTGGCTGACTGCTAACTGACCCTGACCGATCTGGACCACTAAATTAAGGGGAGGAGGGTTAATGGCACCATACCCACCTCCCAGGTCCTCCATCCTGGAAAACCGCCCCATCCACCCACACCACCAAATGCACCCTGGGAACCAAGGAAAAATCCCTGCAGCCCCCTCCCCTTTCCCCCTGCTGGCACCCAGAAACTCCAGGGTCAATATCCCCCCATGGCCCAGCTGGGCGGCTACTCTGCCAGAAAGGTCACTCCCTATAAAATCCCCACTTCCAACAGGGGACACCCTCGGCTGTCTGACCATAATTTCTGGCCCAGCCACGCTGGGCCCTGGCATTGCAAACCTCCAAAGCATTAAAATCCAGGGCTCCCTCTTTTCCCCCTCCCTCCCTGCTGGCCTTGCTTCGTGCACATCAATTCGCTGCAGGGCCTGCCTCCGTCGGCTGGAAAGATCTAGCAGCAGGCCCTGAGAGTCCTGAGCACCGCCCACCACTGATTGGTGACAAATCTCCCTCACGTGGCCTAGAGACGTCATCGCACTCTCCAGTCACACGATGGCTGTACCTCCACTCACCCAGACTGAAATCCATGCCGGGTAAGGAGCCTCCACCGACAGCTCCTAAAACGAAGGAAGACCTGCCCGATCAAGGGTGTGCCCACTTCTTCCTCGCTGGCTGCCACCACCAACCTCTACCTGGGTCAAATCACTGTGCACAGGGGCCACATTTGCAGCATTACTCACCCAAGCGGTCCCGGAGGCTTCTCCAACTGCGCCACCCCCTGCAGAAAGCCCTACCCTATAACCACCTATGCACCACAGCGAGGCATGTCCGCACAGGACAGCCGACCCGCTGCTCGCCCAGACACACCCCTCTTAGGCCCTGCAACTCCCCATCTCACTTTTTTAAGCAGTGACATGCAGGCCATAATGGCTGCCGCTACTGCTCCCACCTACCTCCTGCGGGCCATGCCACAGGCTCCATGCCGACCAAGGCCACAGTCGTGTTTAGATCAGCCCTGACTGCAGCACGCAGCATCAGCAGTGCCTGGTGCACTTCTTCACTCATATTTCCCATCCCCAATTTGATTTTTACTACCACTAGCTACACAGAAAAATTCTCCTAATCTATCATTTTCATCCGGGGTGCCCGTAAATCTTAAATGGCACCCATTGACCATTAATTCTAACCTAACTACCTGACTAGACCCTGCCCCCCCGGCCACCAACCAATCAGGGCTGACCCTCGTCCTTGGACCCTGCCACCTGCCCAAAGGTCTCGGGAGGAGGGCCTTCTGCCCTCCCCCTCAAACCCCCACTGGCAGCCAATGCCTTATTTTCCTTCCACACCTCCAGATGGGAAAGCAGGATTCTTGCAAACATTTTTGCTTTGCTGTCGTGGAGAGCGATAGCTCTGCAATTTTTTGGGTCATGCAGGCTTCCCTTCTTGTGTAGTGATGGAGAATTGAGCCCCTCCAGGAGTCAGGGATTGCTTGTGCTTCCAGAATCGAATTATACAGAAGACAGAGTGTACCGATCCAGGACTTGACTTGAATATGGAAATGGGAACACCGTTTGAGTCCATGACAATATTACCCTTGCTTGTCTCCAAACCCTTCAGCAATCATCGTTGTCGTGAATGTTAGTGCTGCATCTTTATCGGTACACATGTAAGTATGTCTTTAGTGCTCATCATGGTAGAGATTAGAGACAAACCTTATCCAGGTGTCTGCATCAATGTTGTTAGTCTCGACTTTAGAATGTTACAGTTCTTGGACTAACCCTCATGCTGTGCCACCCATTCGTTGATGTTGTGCCAAATATTAACCTCAAAAATATTATTTTTGTTCCACCATTGGCACTAGTTTTCAATTGTTAACACCTACAGCTCATGCAGGAATGCTTAATTTTCAGTCTTTGAAAAAGCAATTCCAGGACCCAAGTCTTAGACAGAGGGCGCACTACTTGATAAACTCAAAATGAGTGTATTAACGTAATGTTAATCAATAATTTTAACATCATTAAAAATCAGGATCAACATAATTGTCCTATGTACACACAATTTTACAACACTTTTTCAAAAGAATAAAAATAACGATGACTATAATTCTTCAGGGACGTGTCTTCAACTTGTTTTATTCACAACTGAAAACTTCAACATCATTCTTGATAATCCTTAAATACAATGGTACATTCTGGCGTGGATATTTATCACTCCCAATGCATTTCGGGTGTGCTACCACCCTTCGTCAGGGGAAATCTACAAGTAAACATGTTTTCACATCATTAACAATAAACCAAACAGTATAACAAAACATTTTTCCTGAACATCCAGGAAGGTTATGGTGATTACGGCTCCTACATCCTGTGACTTTAGTTATATATCATGTCACCACAAATTCAAGGCAATCACGTCATGTTTTAGTGTCTAAAATAAGACAGAAATATTAGAGACAGAGAAGGTTCAGTGCGAATATTAAGAAAGAACAAAGGTGCTGTACCCCAATGTGCAACTGAGAATAATAAGTGAAACACCCATATGTGTACTAATAATCCTAAAATTAACAGAAAACAAGAAGTACCTCCACTACTGTACAAAATCTCAATGAAAACGGGTCCGAAGCCCGTAACCATAAGCGTCTAAAACCACGTAATAAGCCAATCCTGCACAGAGCAGAAATAAATATGAAAAAATTATTATTCATAGTGCGTGACTCGTTAGTAAACCATTAATACACTAAAGCCAACCCAGGAAGTTTAAGTTCAACTGCTTACCAAAGAGGTAAAAATACGAGTAAACACCAACGCACGCAAGTGCTAATGACTGTACTCCTGTCAGTTGGTCGTAATGCTAGAAAATAAATGAACAGTGAATAAAAACCCTGTATATTGCTCCAAAAAATAAATCCTACCTACTAAGTGTATTAACCATCTGAGGCTTACCAACAGATCAAATGTTCCCCGTACTCGATCAAACACTGTTCAAGAACACCGCGTATCTCTCCCTCGAAACCACATCGCACACTGAAAAAATGATAGGAAAACATCCATAAGTACTATCCCTGATTAAACCCGAGAGCCAAAGCGATTTTACAAAGTATAGCTCACCTAAAGGACGTGAGTGAGAGTATCCCAACAGCTGATACGAAGACCCTCGTTCGGTATGTGAAAATCCACTGAGTCTTTCAAACTGTTCACGTAATGACGTGTGAGTGCGTGAATAGATGGAAATAGAAATAGGACAGCCGGAGCAAAGAAGGGAAACGTGCAGCCATCTTATCATCACATTATGTAAATGCATAAACCCTTGTTCGTTCTTTAAACATATATTGTAAATATGCTGCCTGAAAAGGCTAAATACTTAAAATAACATAACAAATACCATAGTCCTGAAAAGTTCCTGTTATTTACTAGATCATACTTTTGTGGATCAATAAATTGCGAACTAGATTCCAGTAATACTGTCACTAGATATAGTAATTTAACATGAGTACAGCCTCAGAGTTTTCACCTCCTACAAATAGAACGTATCAAGAACTAATGACATCAATTATAAATAACTTATAAGCAAACATAACAGTGATAAGAATTCAGTGATAATTTTACCAATTAAAAGTGCTAAACATGACGAGTCCCACACTAGCCCAAACAACACACCTTAAAAAATATGTCGATCTGACTAACCCTCTTGTATATACAGATCCTAAACTATCTCTGTCTCATCGTCACCAAAAGACTAATCCCTCAGTAACTCACTCCGTATTGCTATTACAGGAAACACGAGAGTTCCAATTTATCATTGAGACCCTTCGGACTCAAAGTGTCCAGATACTTTATCCAAAACGTCTCACGCTGCGTGATAAATTTCGTCATGTCCTTGTCTGGACGACTCCTGACGATCTCTAACACTGTAAATCTTAACTGAGCAATGGTGTGGTGAAACTCAATCCAATGGCTCGCTAGTGGAGAAGTCATAACTCTTGTTCTAATTCTACTTTTGTGTTCAGTTATGCGTGTACGCAGTGATCTCTCTGTCTTACCAATGTAGTATAGGATCACTGACAGAATATCGATAACAAGAATATCGACCTACAACAATATCGAAGTAAAAATATCGAATGCCAAAATATCGACTCCCTATCTACAAACAGGTAAGTACAAAAATATCGACTCCAAAATATAGTTGTAAAAAATATAGTCAGTCAAAATATCGAATTTTTAAAATGTATGAAAAGTAATGTAAAATTAATGAAATAATATATATAATTAACTAAAACATACTTAAAAATACTTAAATAACTTTAAAATTAATAAATAATTAATGTAACTTAAAAAAATAAACATACATTTTAATTTTTTAATACATAAATATATTAACGTAATATTTATAAAAAATATTCAATATTTTTAGCGTAGGATAGCGGGACGGTAAAATTTACTATTACCACTTCAGTCAGTGCAACAGTAGGGAAATCGTTGGATAGCGTAGGGGTAATAATTACTATTCCCACTCCAGAGAGTGCAACAGTAGGGAAAGAGTTGGATAGCGTAGGGGTAAAAATTACTATTCCCACTACAGTGAGTGCAACAGTAGGGAAAGCGTTGGATAGCGTAGGGGTAATAATTACTATTCCAACTCCAGAGAGTGCAACAGTAGGGAAAGCGTTGGATAGCGTAGGGGTAATAATTACTATTCCCACTCCAGAGAGTGCAACAGTAGGGAAAGAGTTGGATAGCGTAGGGTAAAATTACTATTCCCACTACAGTGAGTGCAACAGTAGGGAAAGCGTTGGATAGCGTAGGGGTAATAATTACTATTCCAACTCCAGAGAGTGCAACAGTAGGGAAAGAGTTGGATAGCGTAGGGGTAAAAATTACTATTCCCACTCCAGTGAGTGCAACAGTAGGGAAAGCGTTGGATAGCGTAGGGGTAATAATTACTATTCCCACTCCAGAGAGTGCAACAGTAGGGAAAGTAATATTTTAATATTTTACTAAAAATAATTAATTATCAATACTAATAAATATTATTAATAACACTAATTACCAATTAATGAATTAAAAAAATAATTACCAATTATCAAAATGTAATTACCAATTAATAATTAATTAACAATGAAGTAATTATCAATACCAATTAATATTTATTAATATGTACTTAATTTCAATTAAATTACTTCCCACCCTATTCCCTATAAACCCACATCCCGCTACAACTATTTAATTAATAGAACATAATTACCATTTAATCAATTAAAAAAATTACCAATTAATAAAATGTAATTACCAATTAATAATTAATTAACAATAAATTAATTATCAATACCAATTAATATTTATTAATATGTACTTAATTTTAATTAAATTACTTCCCACCCTATTCCCCTATAAACCCACATCCCGCTACAACTATTTAATTAATTGAATTAACATAATTACCATTTAATCAATTAAAAAATTCCAATTAATAAAATTTAATTACCAATTAATAATTAATTAACAATAAATTAATTATCAATACCAATTAATATTTATTAATATGTACTTAATTTTAATTAAATTACTTCCCACCCTATTCCCCTATAAACCCACTACCCGCTACGGAATTAAATTACGCAAAAATTAAATAACATAAAATTCATTGCTTTTAAAAAATTAAACATACATTACAACAACTAATATACACTTTTAACACATATACTAACATACAATACACTTAGAAAAATTCGATATTATTAAAAATTCGATATTTTTTAATGCCTATATTATGTACTTCGATATTTTAACTATCGATATTTCTTACCTTAATTTCGATATTTTTAACGACTATATTATGTCCATTCGATATTATGTCCATTCTATATTTTAGCCTCGATATTGTGTCCATTCGATATTTTTGTTTCGATATTATGTCTGTTTACCGTAGTATAAACCACAAGGGCAGCGTATAGCATAAATCACATTCTGTGTGTTGCAATTAGCTGTGAACAGCAGTTTCACTGGTCTGCCCGACCAGGGATGAGAGATAAATGAACCTAATAGCACATTGTTGCAATGTGAACAATTGTAACACTTTTGCATGCCTTTTGGTTCTTCCAATTTATCTACCTTCCGCTTTTTAAGATCTCTCTGATATTATTCGATCTCTTGTATGCAAAAATGAGAGGTTCTTGAAAAATACTACCAAAATCAGGTTCCGTCTGTAGCAACTCCCACCGATTGAGAATTATTTTCTTAATCGCAGTCGACTGCGTCGAAAAAGTAGAAACAAAAACATCTCGTCTCCCCTTGTTTTTCACTCTCTTAGTTAACAGTTCAGATCTTTGTATATCATCAGCGCGCCTGGCCACTGTTTCCACTATCTCTTCCGGATAACCCCTGTCTGCAAAACCTCTTTTGAAACATTGTAAAGTCGTCTGGTATTGTGTGTGGTCAGAAGTAATGCGCTTGATGCGTAAAAATTGAGAGAATGGGAGGTGCTTTTTAAGAGACTCAGGGTGGAAGCTGGTATATAATAATGAGTTGTTACGATCGGTAGGTTTAGTCAAAAGCTTAGTGGTAACCATAGAACCAATCAATTCTATTGACACGTCTAGATAAGAGATAGTCCGTTGGTCCATAGTGTGCGTGAATTGTATTCTGGAATTCATGTCATTCAACTCACCTAACTTCTGCTTCCGTGTATCTGACGTACCCTGCCACATTATGAATATATCGTCAATGTATCGACGATACAGAATAAAATGTTCTGTCCATTCTGGGTCACACAAAATGTGTTCTTGTTCGAACTTCATCATATAAATATTAGCATAACTCGGTGCCCCGGAAAAACCCATAGAGGTTCCTGTTGTCTGTAAAAAATACCTATCCTTCCACTTAAAATAACTGTGAAATAAACAGAATTGCAAAAGTTCCAAAAGGAATACTTTATCTGCCTGTATGTCATCTTGATGAAGAAGGGCCCACTCAACAGCCTCAATCCCTTCTGTGTGTGGTATAGATGTATATAACGCCACCACATCCACTGTACATAACCATAACTCTACCCCAGTTGGCAATACAAGATTCCCTAATAGGGTTAAAAAATGAGTAGTGTCTTGTACATATGTAGAACCAGATTGTACTATTGGTTGAAGAAATGTATCCAAATACTGGCCTAATGGCTCATGAATTGATCCGCAACCCGAGACTATCGGGCAAAATTTTCAGTCTTGGCATGTCTTCTCATCTGGCATGTTAGTTGTTTTTTTAGGGTGCCCAACTCTGCTGTGTGCTAGGTGTTAGACTGGTCACTGAGACTACCTCGCCCACTCTGATACTGTCCTATGAAGTGATTCACTAAACTTAAGAGGACATTGGCCATTCATTAATAATCCCTGAGCCTGTTGTCAGGAGCACCAAGTTGTTGATTAGGCTGCTGCAAAGGGTGCTTCACCAGTTTTCGTAAAGCCTTGTTAAATGAAAGTTCCATTTTATGTTTTTTTTATCTTGGAGCCTCCGCCTTCTCTGCGATTATTTACAATTTAGCATTTTAGCTAACTTCTCAATTCATTTTTGCCTGAGGGAAAGGATCACTCTTTTTCTGTTTATGATTTCAAAACAACCAATTTATTGGAATAAGGAAGGAGTTACCAAGGTATAGTTGAGTAAATTTCCTTGCGATGCTTTTGCCAGAATGTCAGGAAGAATACGGCAATTCTAATTGACTATTGGTATTATGAATAGCCTCTGCCAGATGCTGTAATCGCTCTGGCAGTTGGACTTGAAATGACTTCTGTCAGAGGCATTTCCCATAGATTTTGGGACTCTTTAATGTGATCAGGGAGAAATTGCTTGTGGTCCAAAACAGTATTCAGGTCTCCCATTAGTAGCAGCTCTACATCTGTTAGGCATGGTAGTTGTGATTCCAGGTTTTTAAATAAGTCACTTTGAACAGAACATTTGGTGATTGTCAGGTGGGATGTACATATTGTATACTATTAGTGGTTTGAGGGTTGTATGTCTAGAAAATGTCAGTTCGGATATTAGTATGTTAATAGACTCTATGGGTAGAATTGTGGTGTTAGTCTCCAGCCAAGTGATTTAAAGTTGCCAAGTCCCTTGATGGTCTTTACTGCCGACTTGATACAGGAAGTATAATTGCGTATGGTAAACTCTTGCCTCTGACATGTCTCCTGTAAGCAAACAATGTTGGATTAATTTTTGAACTTCACAGCCACACTTTAGTTTGCAGGCTCCAGCAATATTCCATGACAAGAAGGATAGCGTCCGAATGTGTGACCTAAGGGTACACAAATTGGTTCTCGTGGTAGCTTCGCTGGGCTGGGAGCTGGTGCAAGGGAACCCCTAACCCACAGTAAATCCTCATGTACTGGAATGTCACTGGCAGGAGAGATTTCATTACATGTTCACCTGGTTACAGGTGATACTGAGACAAATATATTGTTACTGTTATCCCAAAGTGATGTCTTCCCGAGTGGGTTTCTGAGAATGGATTTTGGTCTTTTTTTTTCCCTTGCATCCGATCGATTTGTCTTTTTGGACAGACTTCACAGCAGGGATGGACGCTTTGATGGGCCTTGAATTCCCCATTTCTGAAACGTTTGTTTGTAGCTGTAAATCAGATTTGCAGTTTTAGCTGAAGAACAAGTAATTTTAGTAGATTCAGATGGCTTCTTCCATGATATCATCTGGATTGGAGTAAATTCAACTGATAGAAAAATTACTGTTTTTATTCAAGCTGGCGCAGGTACTCCTGAGAATAAGTGGAGTACCGTACCTCAGTTGATTACCTCGTGTGAGCCTCCACTCGCATACTGAGGGGAAAAGAGGATTACCTGGTTGTTATGTTTGCCCTGGTCTTCCCTCCTGTCCTGGAGTATATGATAGTCTGGGCGGTCGTGCCTTGGGGATACTTCTCCCTCAGTGCTTGGCAGTGTTCTGGTCTTATCTTAGTTAATAATAATTTGAGAGAAAGAACAGCCATTAGCCCCCAGGGCTCTTGAATCAGGACCCAACTTGGGGGAAATGGTCCTTGACTGGGAGATTGATGCTTCATCAGCTGGATTCTAAAAGTGCTGGTCAGATCCGCCCGTCTCTGTATGCTTGGTGTCAATGCAAGTCTCATTTGGCAGCATTGTGATCATGCACCTGGGCCTGACTGTCCTCCCCAGTTAGACTGCACTGAACTTCCTTGATTGCTTTGGGCATTGGTGATGTTTGTTCTAGTGCTTGCATTCCCGTTCGCCTCGTTTTTTTGGTTGGCATACTGTACCCAGCATTAGAGGAGACTTTTGATGTGTATTCCTGGAGGCCATTAGTTTCATGGCCTGTATATTTTCTTGACGGCTGTTTGATCGGGGCTTCCATTATGTCAACTACCTGTCTCAATGTTTTAGTCAAGGTTAGTGAAAAAAAAAGTTTGAAAGGGTTCCATGCCTTGATTTCATTAACTTCTTATTTTTCCTAGACAATTGATTGGAATAGTTCCTCCTGGCTTGGCTTCATTGATGAGAGAAAAACCCACTGAGTCATAGCATGTCTTTGGGCTTTCCATACTGTTCACGCTGGATTTGGTACGTTTAAATTCTCAACTTGGGCCTGGGGCTCGACCCACTTGTTGCTAAGTAATTGCTCATGTGACCCCTTGGGCTGACACAGATGACTGTCTGTAATGGGAATTCACTCATGCCTTGCTGGGGCATATAAAAGACCATGTTCATATCATTTGAAGCCGCTGCAATAGCTTTCAATGGAGCAGTTAGATGATAGCCTTGCCAACATGTCACATTGAATCTTTTTCCAAGTGAAAATCATTGTGTGTAGTATGCTAGGTAGCATCCCAAGGATGTTTATGATCTCTTTACAAAAACACTTCTACCCGGTGAGCTGCTCCGCTCCACAGTAATTCATGGCAGGGGAGATGGAAAATGGCACAGCTGAGATGTTGGGTTGGTGTCCAAAAATGGTTCGGAACTGCTGAAGCTATCCGGCCTGGCCTGGCCTTCCTTGGACTCCTGCCTCCTGCTCCCTGCAACTGCTGTACTGGTGCACTAGCAAGCTGAAGTGCAAGTGTGCTCACCAAGATGTTTTTTTATTTGTAGGTTTTGTGAGGCCTTGCATTAAACATCTGTTGGGAATAAGTGTTGTAGTTGTTTTACTGTGCTTTGTGAAAATATGGCTTCTACTGCAAGATTTGCCATGGTACTGCTCTATTGGAGAAAGTCAAGAAATTCCATAGGAACTGCCTGAGACTGTGCCTGCATGCTCTTCAGCTTCTTCCCCTCTTTCACAGAGACACATTGTCAAAATGTCCCATCACAGGTTTGTGGCAATGCTTTGTTTTCAGAGGGCGTTTTTAAGTTCTGATATCTCTCTTGGCTCTTGTGAGAAAACACATGGGCCATTTTACAAAAGTATGCCATTGTGAATCGACCCTGAAATGTCCAAGCCCCCTTTAGTAGAAGTGGGAAGAGGGGACGTCCTTTCTATTTCTATTAACTGTATATGACTAGTCCATGAATATTCCCATTGTATTCCCATTTTAGATGTTTTGACACTAATTCACAAAAGCACGTAAGAGTATGTAAAGAGTAGTACAGGAGTATTAGTTTACGTACTACACAAAGCCATTGCGAATAGACTCCGTACTGCGAATGCTTCTGGTCTAACATTTGACTAAAAGTCTTCTGCCCTCATTAGTACAGACCATGAGCATGCACAGTAGTTGGAGAGTGTAAAAGGCAATGGTCTTTGTAAAGCATTCCAAGTAGGACACTCAAATCCACCAATAACAATGTAGTTAGGCTTCAGTTTTATGGCATTTGCATTGCAAAAGTGAAATAATCTAAAACTGAGCCGCACAATGGCTTAATCTCTTCCAGGCAATGTATCAAAGTGTTGGATTGGTAAAGGTTCCCCTGGAACAATAAAACACAACTTCTGACTTGCTTCACCCTCTTTAGAGCTAATCAGAGGAGAACAACTTACTCAGACCAGGGCCGGACTGGAAACCAAGTTCAGACTTGCAAAAAATGTTCGACTAGCCCCATACTGTAAGAGGTCATGTCAAGAATGGGTCCATGGGAATTGTTGGGCTATGGCAACCCACACAGGTCTAAAAGCAGCCTCCTAGCCTGCATGCCACCAGGAAAGGACAGAGTTACAGAATGGTAAGTCCAGCCCTGACTCAGACAAGAACAAGGCACACTGTACTGTTGGAACCAAATTGCTAAAAGGAATGGGGTGTCATGTACATTTTGCAAAATAGAAAGAAGGCATGATTAAGTGCTCCCTGTCTAAATGGAGTACAAACATTGAATACATTTATCGTTTCACACTAATATCGTTAAAAGCATGCAAAAATATTGTTTCTTAATATTTATATAGTTTAAGGTAGTAAATCTTAAATATTCATATATATAGAATTAATATAATTCTGATTAAATAAATCTCAATAATATTTAATAGTATATAAAATAAATACATATGTAAACACACATACATATATATGTGTGTATGTATATATATATATATATAGATATATATATATTTAAATAACTTCTCAGCTTCTGCATTTAGAGATACAACGGCACTCCTCGGAGAGTTTCTATTGGGCATATTAGCAACGAGGCGATAAACAATTATCGCCGCTTTTGCGTCCGTTTTCGGACGAAAAGCGGCGATAATTTTATCGCCTAATCAGCAAGGTCACGCTATCGCGTGAATCCTTGCATTATCGCCCTTTCCCCGAAACGCCCATCTTTGCATCTCTAATGAGATGCAAAGTGGGCGTACCCCTGATGGACTACGTTGCAAATATCGCTGATGTTCACATCGCGATATTTACAAGGCAGCCCACATGATATTAGCAGAGGTTAGATTTCGGCGAAAACGGCAGTTTTCGCCAAAATCTAACGTCTGCTAAAATCCTGACTTAGCCATCCCTAACATAGGGGGTGGATTCTGCTGATACGACCACAGGGTCGTATCAGCAAGGTTATCGCCGTTTTGCAGGGAACATCGCTGGAAAACCAGCGATGTTCCCTGCAAACGGCGATAACCTCGCTATCTCTGGAATTTTTATCGCCCTGGAGAAGCGCGTTGTTAATAACGCGCTACCAGGGCGAAAAATTCCAGAGATAGCCTGCGTTAGGGAATACGTCGCTAATCACGGCCAGCGATAATTATCGCTGGCCGTTGATAATATGCCCCTATATCTTTTATTAACACGCGTAGGAATGTTGTCAAAATATAAATATATATAGATACATACATACACACACACATATATATATAAGGTAACTCATATTAAAAATATATATTTTACATTATATTATTTTTTGTTTAATTCTTTAAATTCACTACTACTACTATAAAAGAATATATTTACATTTAACAGAAAAATATTAGCAATTCAATTGCAAAACATTAAATGAATTACCAAAACAACATAATATAAAAAATACAAAAACAAAAAAATACAAATTTCAAAAAATATTATAAAGATGTAAAACCAAATATCAATACAAACAAATACTATAAAATTAAAATTATAAAGATACACTATACCCTCTCCAGTTTATGCAACAGTAGAGAAAGTGTAGGACTTCAGAGGTATTAAATATATTATTCCCACTCCAGACAGAGCAACAGTAGGGAAAGCGTTGGACTTCGGAGGGCTTAAATTTACTATTCCCACTCCAGTCTGTGCAACAGTAGGGAAAGCATTGGACATTAGGGGTTAAATTTACTATCCCAACTCTAGTCTGTGTAACAGTAGGGAAAGCGTTGGACTTTGGAGAGGTAAGATTTACTATTCCCACTCCAGTCTGTGCAACAATAGGAAAGCATTATTACTTACCAGGAAATACGTGTGTCTGGGTGTGTGTATATATATATATATAACCCGGACCGCCCCACGTCCGATTGAGGCAGAAGTCTTTGCTGCCAGTTGACAGTCCGTGATTCACACGGAGAGACGGAGTTACTTTACCATCGTCTCCAAGCTTTGCCAACACCGGGACTGTGAGGTTGGAAGCGCAGGGCTCAGGAATCGTTTGTTGCCCAGCACAGTGCTACAATCTCAAGCTAACCATTCTTCAGCCACTCACTTTGAGGAGGGAAATATCCGGCTGTAAGAGACATTCGTCCAGATTGCGAACCAACTGCATGATGGGATCTGCAGTCCATAACTATGAACTGGCCGAGTGTTCTCTGATGAGATATGGTGCAGGTGTGCCCCACGCTACTTTAGAAGGAGGGGCTTAATAAATAAAAGGAAACTTTGAAATTTGTATCACCGGAGGCATCTGAAGAGGCTACCGCCGAAACGCGTCATGCCAGAGAATTCGAACAAATGATTCCTTGAAGCCCTGCAGTGTCCCCTTGTCTTTTTCAAAGGAGGAGGATATTTTTGCATATATATATATATATCCCCCCCAAAAATGCCCCTGCATTCAAGAAGCACTCCTCCAGTTGGTAGGTAACACCTTTATTTTTCCAAAGGAACAGGGTTACAGCTCCGTTTATTTTGTCCATTCAATGTGCCTTACGCGTTTCAGTGCATTCTCGCACTTCATCAGAGGCAAAGTTCAGAGAACACCAGCTTCAGGCTCCCACCGCTCCCCTTCGTGCTACTCTCATTGTTATCGGCCTCAGGTGTGCCGTTTTTTTATCTTCTTCCGAGGCACGCTGGGAACTGTAGTCATATTTCTGCCAAATTAAAACCTCCAGTGGTTGTGTGTGTCTGAAACGATTTCCATGGACCATTGACAGCCCTCCAGTGGGCTACAGGGCTGTAAACTCCTCCAGTTGGTAGGTAACACCTTTATTTTTCCAAAGCAACAGGGTTACAGCTCCGTTTACTACAGCGTGCCTCGGAACAGATAAAAAAACGGCACACCTGAGGCCGATAACAATGAGAGAAGCATGAAGGGGAGCGGTGGGAGCCTGAAGCTGGTGTTCTCTGAACTTTGCCTCTGATGAAGTGTGAGAATGCACTGAAACGCGTAAGACACATTGAATGGACAAAATAAACGGAGCTGTAACCCTGTTCCTTTGGAAAAATAAAGGTGTTACCTACCAACTGGAGGAGTGCGTCTTGAATGCAGGGGCATTTTTGGGTGAGATTATACGCGGCAAGTCCAGCCGTGCAAGTTCGCACCGCCCTGAAAGCAATGGAAGGGATCGTTGGACCTGAACAATCAGGTTGCAAAAGGACGGTGCAGCTGGTTCCATGCATTGCAGGAACAAGTTTACAGCCCTGTAGCCCACTGGAGGGCTGTCAATGGTCCATGGAAATCGTTTCAGAGACACACAACCACTGGAGGTTTTAATTTGGCAGAAATATGACTACAGTTCCCAGCGTCCCTCGGAACAGATAAAAAAACGGCACACCTGAGGCCGATAACAATGAGAGAAGCACGAAGGGGAGCGGTGGGAGCCTGAAGCTGGTGTTCTCTGAACTTTGCCTCTGATGAAGTGCGAGAATGCACTGAAACGCGTAAGGCACATTGAATGGACAAAATAAACGGAGCTGTAACCCTGTTCCTTTGGAAAAATAAAGGTGTTACCTACCAACTGGAGGAGTGCATCTTGAATGCAGGGGCATTTTTGGGTGAGATTATACGCGGCAAGTCCAGCCGTGCAAGTTCGCACCGCCCTGAAAGCAATGGAAGGGATCGTCGGACCTGAACAATCAGGTTGCAAAAGGATGGCGCAGCTGGTTCCATGCATTGCAGGAACAAGTTTACAGCCCTGTAGCCCATTGGAGGGCTGTCAATGGTCCATGGAAATCGTTTCAGAGACACACAACCACTGGAGGTTTTAATTTGGCAGAAATATGACTACAGTTCCCAGCGTGCCTCGGAACAGATAAAAAAACGGCACACCTGAGGCCGATAACAATGAGAGAAGCACGAAGGGGAGCGGTGGGAGCCTGAAGCTGGTGTTCTCTGAACTTTGCCTCTGATGAAGTGCGAGAATGCACTGAAACGCGTAAGGCACATTGAATGGACATAATAAACGGAGCTGTAACACTGTTCCTTTGGAAAAATAAAGGTGTTACCTACCAACTGGAGGAGTGCGTCTTGAATGCAGGGGCATTTTTGGGTGATATATATATATATATATATATATTTATATATATATATATATGAAAGAAAATATATATATATATACACTTATATATATATATAAACACACACATATATATATATCAATCAAAAAATAAACAATTAACCAATTTACAAAATTCATAAACAATGTAATAAGTAATAATTCATTTTCAATTTAAACATTATGGTTATATAATTATTACTTAATTAACTTGCAAACCAATACCCCTTCAAACCTAGCAACCCACACCTTAACTATACCTAAAATAAATAAGTATAACACAACTAACAGAATTGATATTTAATTACATAACTAATTAACAATTAATAATTAATTGTTAATTATTGCTAAATTGACTTCACACCCTACAACCCAGCAGCCCACACCTAAAATATTACTTAAATATTTAATTATTACACAATTTACAAAATTATTAATCAATTGAATATTTAATTATGCATTACTAATCATTATTTTTTAATTATTAATTAACTTCCCACCCAATCAGGACCCGACTGGGAACGCAAACCGGCCCTGGCAATTAAGTCTGACCGGCCGCAAGGGGACACTGCTGCTGCTTTTAGTACAGGGGTCAATATTGCAGCACTTCTGCAAAATCAGCCCCCTGCACCAAAACCGGCCCCCCGGTCCAAAACCTGCCCGCACCCTTCCGGCCCACCAGGAAAACGCCCGGTGCCCGCTACAGCCATTCCGGCCCTGCACCCAATAGCCCTACAAACCTAGAAACCCAGAACGAAAATAGAACTAAACTTAATCAGTACTACATAATTTACATAATTAATAATTCAATATTTAAAAATACATTATTAATTCATTGTTAGGTTAATTAACTTCCCACCCTACATCCCTACAAAACCAGCAGTCCGTACCAAACATATAACTAAAATATACAATTATTACACAATTTGCATAATTAATAATCAATTACATAATTAATAATAAATTATAAATGTATTGTTAATTCATTATTACCTAATTAACTGCCCACGCTATACTCCTACAAACGTAGCACCCACACATAAAATATAAGCAAAATAAATCAGTATTACATAATATACATAACTAATATCAACATCATTATTACTTTAAAATTATAATTTTATTAATAATTACTTAATTAACTTCCCACCCTAGCCCCCTACAAACCCACCAACCCGCTACAACACTATAAATTACTATTAGCAACTAAACAAAAAATCCTAAATCACTTAAAATAACAAACTATGGGGCATATTAGCAAGGGCACTATCGCCGCTTTAGCGGCACTTTTTGCCGCTAAAGCGGCGATATTTATATCGCCCTATCAGCAAACTGTCTCTAACAGCAGTTAGCGACAGTTTGCGGGCATTAGCGCCCGTTTTTTTACCGCTTTGCATGTCAGCGATATTTATCGCTAATGACATGCAAAGTGGGCGTTCCAGACGAACAAACCTGGGAAACACTCGCTAACAGGCCTATCGCCTATTAGCAAGGTGGCCATGGCCCCAGTTAGCGACGTGAAAAGTCGCGCTAACCGAGGTCATCGCCATTTATTTAACACCTGCAATTAGCAGGTGTTAGCCATACCTAACATGGGGGTGGATTATGCTGATACGACCACAGGGTCGTATCAGCAAGGTGATCTCCCTTCTCCATGCAACATCGCTGGTTTTTCAGCGATGTTGGCCCATTTCCCCGCTATCGCTGGAATATTCATCGCCATAGCGCTAATCGTTGCTAATACAGCGTTAGCGTGGCGATATATTCCAGCGATAGCCGGCGATAAAAAAAATCACGCTAAGCAGGGTTAGCGATGATTATCGCCTCTTCTTGCTAATATGCCCCTATATTTAAAGCAATTCATAACAATTATACAAACAATAGTAACATAAAATTAATATTTGAACTAAAACACATTAAAGTAACTAATAAACGATATTGTTTACAACTATATCATTGAAAATGATATTAAAACAACCATAATATTCTTAACAATGATATTACTTACCTGTAAAAACGGAATTCTTGAATATTATATTTCTGCCTCACAATATTTTTCTATCACAATATTATTTTTATATTTTTGTCTCCCGATATTTACAACTCAATATTTTGTCCAAATACCATGGGAAACTCAGGGGCCCCTCCTTACATTCTGCAGCGGGCCCCGTCATAGTTCGGTAGGCCACTGGTAACGAGCTCTGTGATTCTCTCACATTAATTGGAATAAGTGAAGATCGCCGCTAGAGAAACACAGCATCCTAATATTGGCACTGTGTTTTGTTTGCTCTTGTTACAGTTCACATACTGAGGTCAGATTACATGCACTGAATGGTGACTGTCAATATTGCGCAGCATTTGCACTGACCGACCAATGCAAGACGACAGTTGCACAGTTGAAATTGTGCACTGCTCAGTTACTGCAAATATAGTCACTGGAGTAATTCTGCAGTTCTTGTATTCTGGATGGCTAAACATGTTTGTTGGATCATGTGACATTGTTTGGTAGATCTGTCTAGTGGTCTTCCGACTGCATATGTTACATTTTCATTGTAGCTACTTTAGTTGCTGGTAACCTTAATAAAAGATGTCTACCTATACAGATCCCAGTATGAGTGAGCTGGAAAACAGCCCAGTAATGTTTAGACCCCAGAGGTACGGGCATCGATACATCTAGGAGGAGGTAGAATCAGCCTCCATTACAAGTTTTGGGGACTAGCATGTGGAGATTGGTGTTCCTGCAGGAATACCAGTGCCGGATTAAACCCTGTGGAGGCCCCTAGGCAATCGAAATTTCAGGGCCCCCCTTGCAAATTATCTCCTAACCTCCGGATTTTTTTACAAGCTGCCAGAAGATGAGCTTTTAAGAAACAAACTGTTATGTGAATCTGATGTCTCTGGTTCAGTGCTTAATTTGAGCCGGTGCTTTCCGGTGCTGAGCACCGGCACTTAATTGGTTTCCGGTGCTAGGCATGGGCACCTAATTGTCAACACCACACTTAGGGCAGTCTGCCACAAGGTGGCGCTGCTCATGAAATTTAGAGATTAGCAGTATAACAGTTGTTTAGAAAAACAATATACATTAAAAAATTGATAATACCTGCCTCCCCAACCATTCCTTTAGCTTAGGGGACCTGGAATAATCTGAACTGTCGCATTTACATGCGAGAGAGATGGTTAGTAGTTGTTTTGGCAGCGATGACAAAGGCGATGGGTGGTGCAAGCTGCAGTGGCCTCCTGGTCAGAGCCCTGGCACTTAATATTTTACAAATTAAGCACTGCTCTGGTTTATGTACTTTAAGTTGTATTTTGATATTTTGTCGAGGGCCCCTAAAAGGAGTGGGGCCCATAGGCCGGTGCCTATTTGGCAATCCGGAACTGAGCAATACACACATGATTTTAGCCAGTATTTCACTCAAGAGAGTTTGGTTGCTTTCAGTAAGAAGTCAGGTGGAAAAACATCGGGGCATATTCACAAGAACGTGCGATAACCATTGCAAAAGTTACTTAACGCAACCTTCAACATCGCAGTCCATCGCGGGAAATTTACGCCGTGCTAACCAAGTATTCACAACACGGCGGTACCATGCGATAGTCCCTAGATAACCCGACAACTCTCCGCATTAAAATCAACGCCACGCCTCAAAAATGCGAAACACGAACGCAAAAATAGCTGCAATGCGGCCAAGCGCGATACAAAAAGCAGCGAAAACCAGCCACAGGCCTGCAAGTCACACGCGTCAGGCGGGAACAAACACCATAAAAGCAGACCAAACAAACGGTGAGATGACAACGTCCGAGCACAACCCCCAGCTGTGATGCAGAACAAATGACCATTGTCCAAATCCGACAGTCAGTTCCCCACAAACAGCCACAATGTACATTGACATGCATTCAGCAGGTAACCTGCTCCAATGCGGAAACAAACATGGAACACACTGTGAAACCGCATCTCCCCATCACATTGCAGAGGGACAAACAACACCCCCTGCACACCGACGTGCCATGTCCATGACCAAACAATAATGGAACCACGGACCAATGTAGGGGCAGTGACTCCCCCCACGTACATGTCGCCCATGTCACGGGACTTGAGTCACAGGGTGCATCCCTGCATCATGGCGGCACATAACAGCCCCCAAAAGAAGCCCTTTTGAAGGCCACAAATCACAGCCCTAAGTGTGGTGTTGACAATTAGGTGCCCATGCCTAGCACCGGAAACCAATTAAGTGCCGGTGCTCAGCACCGGAAAGCACCGGCTCAAATTAAGCACTGAACCAGAGACATCAGATTCACATAACAGTTTGTTTCTTAAAAGCTCATCTTCTGGCAGCTTGTAAAAAAATCCGGAGATTAGGAGATAATTTGCAAGGGGGGCCCTGAAATTTCGATTGCCTAGGGGCCTCCACAGGGTTTAATCCGGCACTGGTATACCTGCAGGAACACCAATCTCCACATGCTAGTCCCCAAAACTTGTAATGGAGGCTGATTCTACCTCCTCCTAGATGTATCGATGCCCGTACCTCTGGGGTCTAAACATTACTGGGCTGTTTTCCAGCTGGGACACACGTGAAACGCCGAAGAGTGGGATACCGTAACAACTGTGATACACAGTACTGGCATTACTAAAACGTGACACCCTAAACAGCCTCACTGCACAGAGGTGACACACCCACCATCCATAAACAAATCCCAAAATCTGCAGCACAACATGTCGCGCCCACACGTGTCTGAGTGAAGTGCCTGTACAGATGAGTGACATGCACGCAGGGAATGTGTCTCGGAATGCATTTATTAGCACATGCTGTGCCTGTGGTCAGTCAACGTACTGTGCCATTACTGCTAAGGACCCTCACAATGTGACGTCAACCAGAGAAGAAATTGCCAATGATGTAGTCCCTACGGGCAATTCCTGCTGCGGCTGCAGTGGGGTGTGGTCCACCTGCCTCATCTCCATCATCATCGTCCGGTGCATCTGGCACACGTATCCATGGGGCTCTGCTGCGTACACATATGTTGTGCAACACACAACATGCAACAATCATCTTGCACACGAGGCCTGGGCTGTACAGGAGCCTTCCACCTGTGACGTCCAGGCACCTGAAACGTGACTTCAACACGCCAAATGTGCGCTCCACAATGCCCCTGGTGCATCTGTGGGCCAAATTGTACTGCCTCTGGGGCTGTGTGTTCGGGGCCCGGAGGGGTGTCATCATCCAAGCGCAGAGTGCATATCCTTGGTCACCTGTGACAGTGCAGAAAGACATGAGTCAAGACTACGTACTGCATGATGTGTTGGCAGGCCCACTGCTTCATCGGTGTGTGATATGTGTGAGTCAGTGATACCCGCATGACATGTACTGCATGTTGCTAATGAGCGGCATCACTGTGTAGTACGTAGCCTCACTGCTGCACCACACCCCCCCGAGCACATTCACTATTGTGCGCAGGGCGATTGCATCACATGCACCCCTGCGGCACACCATAACATGCCTGTCTGCGCATGTCAACAAGCCTGGCTACGACAGTGATGATGCTGCGCAGAATGTGGCCGCCACGTGTGTGTCGGCCCATTGCAAGGACAGGGCTGACACAGATGCAGAGCACCTGCCTGGCTGAACCCGACATGCAGTTGAGGGTACATCCATGGCTCATGCAGAGACAATAGCGACACACACAACAGTTGGCATGTGTGATCCACGACCCCGAGCGGGCATGCCCTCCCCCATGTACCCCTGCGGCAGCTCATGCACACCGGGGGCATGCCACATGGCAACATTGCCGATTGCGGGACGGGTGGCGCAGACACTACAACTGAGACACATGCATCAGCCACATCCCTGGCAAGGCCTACACTGCACCACACCCAGATACACGTGTGGAGTAGCCACACCCCTACACAGTACCGACGTACGCCAGTCCACCCCGCTTACGCTCACAGGGAGGTACGACACGGTTTCATGTCCCAGGTCTACACCACTGCCTGCGGTGACATGGATGCGCACACTGTACACAGCACAATGTCATGTGGAATGACCCCGGTCCCCCATGCATACACAACAACAACACGTGGGACTGGCCACGGGCACGTGCGCCCGGACCCTTTTATTGCTAGGCCCACATCTCCAGTGACGCCTGTGCTGGATGGGTGTTGGGTAGTGTAAGCCACCACTAAGGGGTTGGTTGGTGCTGGCAAAGACAACAACAGTGAGCAGACAATCAGCAGTACAAGGTACGTACATCATGGGTCCCTGACTTGAGCAGCACAGAGTTTGTGGCCCCGGATGCACAGCGGCAGGCACAGGCACACCGCCACGAGATGGTGACTTGCGGTGCACTGAGGTAGTGCCACGCGAGCTGAGGGTGTACTCGTAGATGTCCAAGGGGACTTATGCAGAGGGTTGCGGAGGACAGTGGCAGGTGTCCTTCCAGGGCATGATGCAGAGGGCAGAAGCAAGCAGGAACAGACAGATGGCGGAGTTGAATGCTACAGACCCCACTTTTGCAGCTTGTCAGTATCAGCTACATGTAGATGAAGACAGCCTCCAGCCCATGGGCTCAGACGCCACCTACGTCCAGACAGAGATTGCCCATGGATTTCAGGGCACACACTCAGTGGCGCCAGAGCTGGAAGGGGAAGCAGTCTGCGATGAGGCCTGTACAATGACATGGACTCTGCTATGTACAGTGCAAGACTCAGTTCAAATCGTGTGCCCTACTCCACCGCAGGGTCGGCCGGAGGCTACGGTCAGCGCGGGCCAACCGCCTTCCAGCCATCTCCTCCTGGATCTCTCACACACGACGTTGGAATGGCATTTTTATTACTTTTGTGGGTGACATAGGTTGCGCACCAGAGCTGAGCGGGTGTGCAGCCGGAGAGGAGGCCGTATCCTGCCTGTGATGGACTGCATTGGATTGGCGTGAGGCCTGCAGGACCGCAGTGCAGGCCCAAGCCCGGAGTCAGCAAGGGCCTACAGACACGTTTGGTGGGAGTCCTGTGCACAGACTTGGTGGCACCACATCGGAGGGAGTATGGTGACATGTACTCAGCCTTCAGACATGTACTCAGCCATGGTGTGATCAAGACTCAGTTCCATATGTGTGACCTACTTGCCCGCTGTGCATGCTGGTGGAGTACGTCAACAGGAATGGAGGTCCGCGGGCCTGTGACGCGGTGGCCGTGATGATCCGAGGAGACTGCTAAGGTCGGGGTCCTCGGGCTTGGAGCAGGCACCGGCACGTGGTGGGCCCGCTTTGGCACACGCCGGTGTTGGCAGGTGAGCAGTGATGCCTGGATGCGCAGGGGCGGGCATGACGGCTCCGGGGACCAGTGGTCCGTGGTGCAGCAGGCGCACAGGATCCCAGGCAACACCGCTCACGGCGTAGGCCTCGTGGCGGGGTGAGAGGCACCGCCCTGGTAGGGACGTTGGGCATTCCGGAAGAGGTCCACGCCCAGGGCTACGTGCTTTTTATTCACACCCATACGCTGACCTGGCGTACGCCAGGCCAGCCCACTCCTCTCACGCCTACAGGGGGGGACGTGACAAGCTACGTTTCCTTGGTCTCCCCCACTGGCTGGGGTGACATGGTTGCGTCCACTGTCCACTACACCACACACCAGCGGTGTATGTGGACATGGATATGTGTGTGGTCTGCATACTGCAGTGTGTCCGACACATCCTCGCCACACTTGGCATTGTGTGCAGTCCCATTCATCAGTAGCAGCGCCTCCTTCGCACATGCCGGGTTCCCTCCTCTTCCCACATTCTGCTGATGTGTGGCTAAGGTGCCATGCCGTTGATGGCTCATGTACATGGCTAGGCCTGGTTCCCATGGTGAGTTGTTCTGTCATGTCTGGTGGGTGGGCATGTTGTTTGGCATGTTGTATGTGGGTTGTGACGTGTGCATTTCCAGGATTGTGAGTTGTATGTTTGTGGAGTTGAGGTGTGTGGTGTGTTCATTTGGTACTTACCAACGAGCACTGCATTTCCGTAGGTGCCATCCTGGAAGCACCGGTTGATGATGGACTGTCGGAAGATGTATGAATCATGCACACTGCCTGGGTAGTTGGCGACGACATTGGTGAAGAGTCCCCGGTGGTCCACTATTGCCTGCACATTGATGGAATGCGTGTGCTTTCTGTTGCGGTAATTGTGTGCAGTGTCGGAAGGGGGCACAAGTAGGACGTGTGCAGTCTATTGCCCCCAACATGTGCGGGAATCCAGCTATGGCGTAGAATCCTTGCTTGGTCTCCAGCTGTTCCTGCGCAGTGTGGGGGAAGTATAGGTACTGGGGTACCAAGCTGATGATGGCATCCAAGACAGGTGTGAGGTAGTTTGATATGGCTGGCTGTGAGACTCCTCCGACTCTGGCGGTTGTTGGTTGGAATGTCCCAGAGGCCAACAGGTGCAGCACAGCCAGCAGCTTTTTCTGCAGAGGGATGTTGGTTGTCCGCTGTGTTGGTACAGTCAGCCTGTGGGCAATGATGTTCAGGGTGCGGAGGATGGTTTTCCTTTTGAGCCTGTAGTGGGCAATGACATACTCTGGTGTCATGTCTGTGAGGCTGGTGCGTTTTCTGAAGGTCCGCGGTCTGTATCTGCGCTGCCTTTGTGGTGGTCCGGGGGGGTGGTGCGGGGGGGTCCGGGGGGTGGTGGCAGTGGGTGTTGTGGCCCTGTTGGGGCTCCGAGCTACATGATGAGTTGCTCCATGGCATCTGTTGTCCTTCAGGTGTGGCTGTGGGCTGGGCTCCCTTTTCTGGTGCCGGCTGCCGTCCGACTTTACACCAGGTCAGAGCAGGTGTTAGTTTCCTGCTGCTAACGCGCCATATCGCATGTTTTGTGGCCTTATCGCCGATCTGCCTGGTTGTTGTGAATGTTGCGGTGTGGTGTTGATGCGGCTTTTTGCACGGGAACGCCTACTCTGCATCTCATTAGCGATAGTTGCCGGTGTCATCTGTGGCGATGCTTTCGGCGGCTGATATCGCGGGTTGACTGGTGTTAGGGGCTCTTAACACCAGCTTGTGAATGGTGCGATGTATTTATCGCAGCATTGGCTGCGATAAAGTGCCATTAACTCTGCGATGGCTCCTTGAGAATATGCCCCTCCGAGTCTGCAATATTCCCTCTGAATTTGTCATCAGGATAGGGCTGTTAATTCCGGATCTTGGCCTCATTGAACATTATTGAGCTCTGTGAAGGAGGCAATACATCGTTTGTTTGTGGAACACAGTCTCTGCACATGAACAGCAAATGGCAGATAGGTTTATTCTGCTGGAACTAAGCCAGCGTCGACGTGTCACCATAGACTTGAACGCTCAGAAATCTGTTACCTGAGCATATTTTCTTTCCCCGTTTCAGCCCTTTAATCATCCGTGTATTTGGAATCTCAAGAGATTTATAGTTAGTTTATTCATTTTGTGTTATTGTTCAATCTGTCATTTTCAGTCATAATGATATTTTCGACAGGTCAATTATTTATTTCTTGATTCATTTTTTGTTGAGAGAGTCTTAAAATGAAAAGCGTTACGGGATTTTACTCGGCTGCATTTCTGATCTTGAAGAAGTATGCCAGCATCCTAGGGAGGAACACAGAGTTTTAAACTTTTGGGAAGCAAATTACTTCGAACACATTTGATAGATAATAGCACAAATACTTTTTATGATTACACATATTCAGAAAGTAAACGCTCTATTTTTTTTTTAAACTCAATAATGGTTTGGATGAAGTTCTCATATGTAGGCTGATTCTATTACTCAACCCACATAACTGACTATCTTCACGATACTTAGATATCATGAAACCAAGTGCAGATGAAAATTGTGGATAGCTTGCATGTCATTTCCTGCAAGATTGATAAGATGGTCCGAAAACGAAAAATGACAATGGAACATGCTAGGAATATATAAGAAAACTGACGCAATGCAGCGTTTTGGCAGCGCTGCGTCAATAAAACATGCGCTGCATTGCGTTACTTCTGTGCAACATGGCTGCGTCATATTTATGGTACGGCGCATCATATTGCAAGCACCGAAGGCGAGTCTGAAATTCCTATTCATCTGAGAGAAAAACAACGCAAGGTGTCGTAAGGCAACTGCTGCCCAAGTGATGCCAAGCTGATTTGCGTGTAGTAAAGTGCCGCAAATCAGCTTTGTGTCACGTAAGTGTGCATTGCGTGGCGGGAAGTTCTGAAAAAGCAACGCATTTGCAGGGAAAAATGGTGCATTGGAATCCACTGCACTGCTGGACCACAAACAACCATGGACGTCATTTGAGGCTAGTTCAAAGCTTTTGCCTCCTCTAAGGCCAGGGGTCGCAAAGGAAGAGCCAGGAGTAGCAGGGAGAAAGTTAGAGGTTGAAGCTGTGAGCCCTAACTAGCCTCAAATGACGTCCATACAAACAACACTTCTAAATGGAGGCCAACAACATCAGCCTCAGCCAAGATGACCAGAAAGAAGCCATGGGGAAGAGGAAGACCAATTTCAGTGAGGAGGAGAACCAGGGATATTAATATCGGAGGTCACAAAGAATGAACACCTTCTTTTTGTCACCTCCAACTTGCCATTAGGGAAGAAGGAAGCCATTTGGCAGTCCATAGCGGATAAGATTAGCAGTGTAGGGCAAACAAAAAGGACAGTGTCGGGTGTCAAGAAGTGCTGGCATGATTAAAAGCGCAGGACCAAAGAGAAACTGGCCAAGAACCTGTGTGCAGCAACGAGGACCAGAGGAGGACCGGATCTCCAGGAGGAGTTGGACCAATTGGAGAAGCAGGTGACATTCGTCATACCAACAGAGTTGGGGGCAGGAGTGGAAGGACAGGGCAGTGCTGTGGTTGAGGACCTGGAAGAACTACAGGGTAAGTGAAAACAAGGGACAATTTGCTTAAACCTGTCATGCAGTGCAGCAACACACTTTGCTTTGCTATACTGTGCTGTGTACAAGGGAAAGGGCAGGAATGTCTCATATGTAAGCTCATTCATCATATAAATGTAATTATTTTCAGCAGTGACTATTCATTCAGCCCAGTCCAGTTCTGCCAAGCTTCTTAGTTCCATGCAGGATGTGATGCCCCAGTCCTATTTGTTCTTTTAATACTAGGACTTGTGGTGGAGTGTACAACATGGTTGACCAGGACTACAAGTATCACAATACCAAGTAAATAATCTGGCCTGTATCAGCACATCATGCATGGACCATGGAAACTTCACAGACATTTCAGTGATAATGCAGACCCCCTTGCACCATGAAGTAAGTGCGCTTGTCTTTGGGTTAGGCAGCTAAAAGTGGAGTGTAAAGTAAATGAAAGGAATGAGGTTGCCAGAGGATCAACTTCTCACCAGAGAGGGGATCCAGGTACTGAGTATGTGAAGGCTCTCCAAATAGGATCATTTGAAGATCCATGTGTTCAGTCACTAGCAGTAAACCATATTGCACGCAGTTGTCCTGATGTGAAGTGTGAGGTTTTTACAGGTGTTGTCTGCCATGTTAGAGACCACCCTACCTTCTGCCTTGCGCAAATGAATATTGATGGGTGGAGGTGAATGCAAGTGATGCACAGCAGAGGTCCATGAGTGTTTTTCAGAAGCACAGATGATATTGTGTAGTGCCTTGTAGGTATGACTGAGCACATTTAACTGGCAGCATGTCTAAATGGGGATCCATTGTATCTCAAGGAGTGGAGGTGTGATGTGTTTCCTGCAAAGTAGGTTGAGTGATAGTCAGGCACTGCTGTGTTTTATAGTTTCCCACCAGTGTAGGAGCTGACCAGGGATGCCGTAGAAGAGCCCATTGGTTTACTACATTCTACATGTGATGTGGGTCTGGGTGATGGTGCAGCAGTTTTAGGAGGGAGCTATAAGAAGAAAAGTCTGACTATGCTACATATCAGAAAGCAGGTGGAGGTGAAACAGGGACTAGTGAAGTGACAGGGTGAGGTAGGAGTCCAGGATGAAGGGCAGGCTTTTGGGATGGTTGGAGGGTGAGGTGTTTGGGTCCAGCTGCGTGGGTAACCAGGGTAGGTACATGTTGTAGAATATCCTCACTACTATCTTGTGTATGAACCATAGCTCTCACATACAGGTAGGTCTGTTGGTCAATTGCATAATGTATCAAATGTTGGTGGTGTTGGAGTCTCCTGCAAGTTACTGTATGATCTGGGTGTCATCAGTGTGTGAGATGAAGTAGAGTCCCTGGGTCTAAATGCTGATCGCCCGAGGAGTCATGTAAAAGTACAATTGAATGGGGCTGAGTGAAGACGTTTGTACTACTCTGCAGTTGAGCATCTTGCGTTATGAGGAAATGGAGTGAGCATGAGCAGTTGCAGATTTCCAAGTGTGATGGTGCCTATCCACATCAGAGATGGGCATCAGTGTCTACTGTTCTGGACTCTGGAGATGTCTGTGTGTGCAAGGAAACTACTGGATTCCACACAAAATAAGTAAAGTATAGTAAATACATTCCTTTGCCCATTCCTGCTGTGTACAAGGAAGCTTGCTGCGTAGAGTTTTGTGAATGTGTGTCAAATTGAGATAAAGATAAAGATAGCCTGTAAAACTCGATCCACCATTGCCGGGACAAACTCCCAGGTCTATACCACTGCCTGCGGTGACATGGATGCGCACACTGTACACAGCACAATGTTATGTGGAATGACCCCGGTCCCCCATGCATACACAACAACAACACGTGGGACTGGCCACGGGCACGTGCGCCCGGACCCTTTTATTGCCAGGCCCACATCTCCAGTGACGCCTGTGCTGGATGGGTGTTGGGTAGTGTAAGCCACCACTCAGGGGTTGGTTGGTGCTGGCAAAGACAACAACAGTGAGCAGACAATCAGCAGTACAAGGTACGTACATCATGGGTCCCTGACTTGAGCAGCACAGAGTTTGTGGCCCCGTATGCACAGCGGCAGGCACAGGCACACCGCCACGGGATGGTGACTTGCGGTGCACTGAGGTAGTGCCACGCGAGCTGAGGGTGTACTCGTAGATGTCCAAGGGGACTTACGCAGAGGGTTGCGGAGGACAGTGGCAGGTGTCCTTCCAGGGCATGATGCAGAGGGCAGAAGCAAGCAGGAACAGACAGATGGCGGAGTTGAATGCTACAGACCCCACTTTTGCAGCTTGTCAGTATCAGCTACATGTAGATGAAGACAGCCTCCAGCCCATGGGCTCAGACGCCACCTACGTCCAGACAGAGATTGCCCATGGATTTCAGGGCACACACTCAGTGGCGCCAGAGCTGGAAGGGGATGCAGTCTGCGATGAGGCCTGTACAATGACATGGACTCTGCAATGTACAGTGCAAGACTCAGTTCAAATCGTGTGCCCTACTCCACCGCAGTGTCGGCCGGAGGCTACGGTCAGCGCGGGCCAACCGCCGTCCAGCCATCTCCTCCTGGATCTCTCACACACGACGTTGGAATGGCATTTTTATTACTTTTGTGGGTGACGTAGGTTGTGGCACCAGAGCTGAGCGGGTGTGCAGCCGGAGAGGAGGCCGTATCCTGCCTGTGACGGACTGCATTGGATTGGCGTGAGGCCTGCAGGACCGCAGTGCAGGCCCAAGCCCGGAGTCAGCAAGGGCCCACAGACACGTTTGGTGGGAGTCCTGTGCACAGACTTGGTGGCACCACATCGGAGGGAGTATGGTGACATGTACTCAGCCTTCAGACATGTACTCAGCCATGGTGTGATCAAGACTCAGTTCCATATGTGTGACCTACTTGCCCGCTGTGCATGCTGGTGGAGTACGTCAACAGGAATGGAGGTCCGCGGGCCTGTGACGCGGTGGCCGTGATGATCCGAGGAGACTGCTAAGGTCGGGGTCCTCGGGCATGGAGCAGGCACCGGCACGTGGTGGGCCCGCTTTGGCACACGCCGGTGTCGGCAGGTGAGCAGGGATGCCTGGATGCACAGGGGCGGGCATGACGGCTCCGGGGACCAGCGGTCCGTGGTGCAGCAGGCGCACAGGATCCCAGGCAACAGCGCTCACAGCGTAGGCCTCGTGGCGGGGTGAGAGGCACCGCCCTGGCAGGGACGTTGGGCATTCCGGAAGAGGTCCACGCCCAGGGCTACGTGCTTTTTATTCACACCCATACGCTGACCTGGCGTACGCCGGGCCAGCCCACTCCTCTCACGCCTACAGGGGGGGACGTGACAAGCTACGTTTCCTTGGTCTCCCCCACTGGCTGGGGTGACATGGTTGCGTCCACTGTCCACTACACCACACACCAGCGGTGTATGTGGACATGGATATGTGTGTGGTCTGCATACTGCAGTGTGTCCGACACATCCTCGCCACACTTGGCATTGTGTGCAGTCCCATTCATCAGTAGCAGCGCCTCCTTCGCACATGCCGGGTTCCCTCCTCTTCGCACATTCTGCTGATGTGTGGCTAAGGTGCCATGCCGTTGATGGCTCATGTACATGGCTAGGCCTGGTTCCCATGGTGAGTTGTGCTGTCGTGTCTGGTGGGTGGGCATGTTGTTTGGCATGTTGTATGTGGGTTGTGACATGTGCATTTCCAGGATTGTGAGTTGTATGATTGTGGAGTTGAGGTGTGTGGTGTGTTCATTTGGTACTTACCAACGAGCACTGCATTTCCGTAGGTGCCATCCTGGAAGCACCGGTTGATGATGGACTGTCGGAAGATGTATGAATCATGCACACTGCCTGGGTAGTTGGCGACGACATTGGTGAAGAGTCCCTGGTGGTCCACTATTGCCTGCACATTGATGGAATACGTGTGCTTTCTGTTGCGGTAATTGTGTGCAGTGTCGGAAGGGGGCACAAGTAGGACGTGTGCAGACTATTGCCCCCAACATGTGCGGGAATCCAGCTATGGCATAGAATCCTTGCTTGGTCTCCAGCTGTTCCTGCGCAGTGTGGGGGAAGTATAGGTACTGGGGTACCAAGCTGATGATGGCATCCAAGACAGGTGTGAGGTAGTTTGATAGGGCTGGCTGTGAGACTCCTCCGACTCTGGCGGTTGTTGGTTGGAATGTCCCAGAGGCCACCAGGTGCAGCACAGCCAGCAGCTTTTTCTGCGGAGGGATGTTGGTTGTCCCCTGTGTTGGTACCGTCAGCCTGTGGGCAATGATGTTCAGGGTGCGGAGGATGGTTTTCCTTTTGAGCCTGTAGTGGGCAATTACATACTCTGGTGTCATGTCTGTGAGGCTGGTGCGTTTACTGAAGGTCCGCGGTCTGTATCTGCGCTGCCTCTGTGGTGGTCAGGGGGGGTGGAGTGGGGGGGTCCGGGGGGTGGTGGCGGGCCACGCATGACATGTCTCCCAAATGGACCTTGTCTGGTCACCCTTTGCTCACAATCATTGTTGGTGTTTTGTACCAAACACTGCAAAAAATGCTTGTATTGATCAACCCACATTTGTAAATAAATTCACTCTTAAAATCCAGAGTGTCAAATGTTTGTAGCGGAAAGGACTACATATACCATGGTGGATGTGTACTATCATAAACCACTTTTTAGCAGCTCAAGGAGAGAGAACTTAATTCACTGGAACTGCCGTCATTGGAAATGCACTAACAACAAGTACATCCACTACAATGACATAATGAGGAATGTGTTGTCTCCCAATGGACCGTCAGGGTGTGACAATAAGCTGCAGTTACTTGACTGTCACACAGTGAAAAACTCTTTCTATACTCACAAATGCATCCCTGTCATAAATGGGGTATGTAATGCATCTGAGGCCATAACACTGCTCCTCTTATCCTTATATATCTAGCTCAGTGAACCTGACATGATCATCCTAATATGATAGCCTCAATGCTCACATCGAAGACATTCAACAGTACACAAATTGGCATGGCAGCCCTAATAATAGGCAGATACTTATGCCCATATGCCTTCTGAATTAGCATCATACCTGTATTACACAAGGATGCACAAGGCCAATCCAATACCTTGGATATCATTATGCATGAAATGCGAGGGCTTACTGTTGGGGCTCAGTGTAAACTGGTAAATGATGAATAATGCTACACTGGGATAAGTAGGATAAATGTGTCCCTCTGCCCCTGAGTGGCCTCATATGTTTTGAGTGCGAGTGTGACCACACATTACAACTATGGTACATTGTACACACATATTGCTGCATGAGAAACAGAGCACAAAAGCAGGCACAAAGCAACACCTCCCCAGGCGGAGATGACATTGGAGACTTATGGACATGAATCATTGAAAGTAACTGTTGTGACAAAACTATACCGACTAAACTTGCCCTAACACTTTCACACTGAGTACAACAGTAGTATGCTGCCTGTGTTGTGCTGTGAGTAAACTTTCCAAAAGAGGCCCACTTACAGTGGCTAAAGTTTGAAAAGGCCCCATACTTGAATAAAATGTCAGTAGACTATCAATTCTCCATAGGCCTCTAACAAAGCAACATTTCCCTACAAAGGCTGCCTGTCAATAGCTATATCATGTACTCAACTCACCTTACTCCATGCTAGCAACTCTAATATATGAAATGATGACAAAGTAGTTAAAGAAATTGTAATCTATAAAAACTATCTAACCTACCTACACCTATCTAGCCTAAACTAACTAACCTTACCACTACCTTACACTATACTAACTTATCTTAAACTACCTACACCTACCTAACCTTAATTCTAGCCTACACTATCTTAACTTATGACAAGCTAAACATCAACCCCCCATCCCACTTAATGCACATAAACCCACACCCTAAACATACACTACTTATACATGTAATTCTAAACATATATACATATATATATCAACCCCCACTCACTTAAAAACCTACCAGTCTAAACATACACTTAATAACTATTCCCTAATTATACATCTAAAAAACTAACACTAAACTACACTATACCTATACTAAATCTTAACTAACACTATGCCTGAATTACTAAAACTATAAAAACAACATGTTAAAAAAGGGAAAGGGAATTGCCCAAATGAGAGTCGAAATTTGTGCAATGATGCTCTCCATGGCCTCCTGCAAAGTTAACATAATGGCACGAAGGCTTGTCAGCTCATCCTCTATGCCATGCATCCTTATTTTGAGTTCTTGCAAATCTTTCAGGGCCTGGGCCTCAAACAACGATCCTGTGGCAGGGATTGGAACAATGACCTGTGTGGCTGGCACCTGATAGACAGTAGATGGCCCTGGAATGGTGTGTGTATCATCCGACTGTTGTTGGGTACCCTCCTGTTGTTTCTGGCCATTGGATTATCCTTTGTGTGTCCCACCTTTGGCCTTTTCATAAAGCACTCTCATATTTTTGTAGGCCTTGGCAACATGCCAGATGTGGGGGTAGCGCTCCAAACGCAATGAGTGCTCTGTTGCCTCTTAATCTGTCATGTTATCTAGGGAGGTAAAGGAACAGAATTTAAGCTCAAGTTGGAAATGTACATGATGTCTGCAAGAATAGACTTACATTGTCATACAATTATGTGTGGCAGGCCAGCCCAACACCAAATATTGAGAAAAATATATGGACAATGTGCCTTCTGTAAAAATACATCTCCTAACCAAACTGACTCAAGTGCTGTCAGTGTTGGTATATGAAATGGAAATGTAGTCACAAAATGTATTGCAACAATATCATTCCTGATACTGAGTCGCAATCATGATGATGTGTCCATAGGGAATAGAACACATGGTCCAGATGTGGACACTTTGGTGTTGGTATTGCATCATGCATGTGGGTTTGTAATTTGCTCAATAACATATGTGAAATGAGATAAGTTAAGCAAGTCCAGGTAGCCTGCCTATGCAGTGCATTACTCATCTGGCGTTACACAAGGCAACACACATTGCTGTCTTCAGTTACTCAGTGCTAGGTAGCCAAAACATAGATGGAGGGTGGTTGGCACCTCCTGCAAGACATAACTGTTGTACACTTCACCAATTTAGACTCAGGCAAATACCAGGAAATCTAACATATAGCTTCTGGTATACAGTTGTAGCAAAACCATGATGCCTGTAACATAATCAAATGTCTGTATACACATTCTCCCAAGGCTGCTTTCCTCGTAGCACATTTCAAATTAGGCAATGCATCTCAGGAGTGTGTGCATGCATTCTGGAGTACCCCCTATACAAGTACATTGGGGTGTATAATGCAGGGAACATTGCACCATGAGGCAAGGGTACCTGCATTGGTGCTAGCCAGTATAATTACCCCACCAGTAGATAGCAGTGTAATGGGCTGTATTCTGCTGACACAGTGCATCCCGAACATGTGGATTTTTACACAGTGCAGCAACATTACTACATACTTTGTATTGTATGAATGCCTCCCAGAAATGGGACATAGAGTATATGAGGCAATGAGTTTGTCATTTCAATATAAATCCATGTGCAGACTAGTGACATTTGCCCAATGTCCTCCAAATTATTCTGTTTGCACTGAGATAGGAATCTTGGCATCCTGTCACGACCTGCCGAGCAATATGTCCATAACCCTGCCATGTGGACATCTACACTCACAATGTGTTTCAGTCAGCCAGTCTGGTAATGATTTGTCCAACACATAGTTAAATAGAGTTGCAGGCTTACACACTTACATCCTTCAGGGCATCTGTGTAATTGTTCCTCTGTAACTACATTTCTCATATGAATGACATGAAGTACTCTGAGGGATGCTCAAGGACCCCTGAGGCCAGATTACAGCTGTCATACCTCAGTTTAAGAGAAACTAACATTCTACTGATAATGTACTGACACCCTTACAGAAATACATTTGAGATGCAATATGTCCCCTGTCATGAATAAACCTGTGATAAGGAAAAACGTTTGTCTATCACAACAACATGTGCAGCATCTATCATAGGAATAATGGTTTGCTTGTTATGGCTAGACTGCTGACACGGTCATACAAGATTTGACATTTTGGATAATTAATTCACACACAGCTACAGGTATTGGTCACCAAACATTTTAAGTGTTGAGCTACATGAATGTCTGACCACACACATAGTCATTCACACCGAACTTGTGTTGCAGGAGAGGTTAAATGTACGCAGCATGTTTGAGCATAGTATGATGAGAAATGAAGCAATATCTGTGACACTTGGAAACACACTTACTTATAATCAGATTACATGAGACTGTAATATTTACACTTAATAGCACTGTCTGGGTAACGTGTTCCACCTCGCCAGCAGCAGTGTCATACTCAAATATGGACATTGGCAACCAAACTTTGTCCAGACAAGCTCATTTCACTATGCAGCAACATCTGTTGAACCATTGTTTGTATTGTTTATGCCACGTGTTGGATGTCAAATTTACAATGTGTCGACCATCAGATGATTTTGCGCCAGATGTTGGTACATGTACCATTAGCATAAAAACAGTGGATGAGCATACATCACCACAGCTGGTAAAGATGCATGATTCCTGTGGGCCTGTATACATTCCCCCTACATGCACATTGATGTATGTCAGTGTCCATTTGACAAAGTTCAGTTGGGTTTGTACCCTAAGTGAAAATTGGTTGCAGGTGATTGTTGCATCCCGATGCACATCACAATGTTACAACTGTCATGGATCACACACTAACCTTACAGAGCTGCAACCATGTACACTTACTAATAGCGTTTGGATCCTGGAAGGTTTCAGTTTTGCCCCTGGTGTATGGGGCAGGTCCACCTACAAGACAAAAATTAGAATATGGCATTGTGAATAGTTATAATACACACAGTATAAATTAATTGAACAGTACTATGACTTCCCAGTGATTTGGGATATTCAACACGCTTGACACACATATGCATACATTGTCTGTATATATGAGATGCAGCTAATCACCTTACATGGCAGAGGTCGATGCAAGTTGACGCTCAGAGATATCTAACATCACATGCCTGAATCATGCCTCAGTTATTTGATGTTTTGTGTACTGCTGGGCAGCTTCATCTCAGGCCCCCTTGCACCATGACACAAGGGGGGGGGGAGCCATTGGCCCTAGGCAGAACAAAGTAGAGCTGCAATGGAAAAGGGCAGGTATGCACCGTATGTCACAATGTAAGGACCATATCAGACTATTCATGGCACTGGTGCAGAGAGTGCTGACTAGCGGCAAAAAATGCAACCTTGTAGCATGGTGCAAGGGTCATGCCTTTGAAGAAGGTTTGAATTGTCTATCCTGAAAGGGCCAACTTCCTGAACAGATACAATTGTCAGAGGCATTGCAATCTGTCTACGTGTGCTGAACAATGCAACGCACATAAAAATGTTAACATTATAGGAGATTGTACATTACATTCCTCCGTACACATCACCTGTGCAGGGTTTAAAAATGTTTGAATCATGTCCTGCACAAGCATATATGTGAAAGCAGGTAATATTTACAAATACAAGAATGTAAAATCAAACAAAGCACCCACAACACATTATACAGCCCCCGGGCAGGATATAGCAATTGCGTAGGATTACAATGTTTTTTGTAGCCATCACATTAAATGATCTGTGCCTTACATGTTTACACCTTTTTTCAAATGTGATAGTAACATACCGTAATGCAGATGGTACATACATGCATACCTACAGGGCTGCCAATCTCCAATCACAGGTGGTGTACCAGATCGGCCTCTCGGGACACCACACCAGCCCAGTAATGTTTCAGTTGGTGGATGGTGCGCTTTATCTCAAAAACCTTTCAATCAATCAGTTTTTTGTTGAGCGCAGCACATCAACCGTGAGGGTCTCGAGGTGCTGGGGCTGCTTGCTGCTATATGGGGGTGGTTACTCATACTCAGGCATGTGCCAACACACCCTCTTCCAGCGCTCCTTACACTCCTCAGGGTAGCCTTGGCTGACCGGACCCCCTGATGCCAGCATGTTAGGCAGGTAATGTGCCAGCAGCCATAGCAGGCCCCAAACTCTCCTTCTGTGAAGTTCTCAGCCCTACACTTTCCCAACATGGCCATAACAACACTACACCCACTAAACCCCCCAAAAACTCCCCTTAACCTAATGCTTACCCTAGAATATAAAACCCCTAAATTGACAAACATCTGACAAAACAATAACAATACAAATACAAATATAACAAAAATACACAAAATAAATGCGCACAGTTAGCATAAGACAGGTACAGGCCAGACACGGAGAAGATCAAATTTCATACAAATCCACCAGCCACTCTCCAAACACCTCCAACGCCCAGCACAAACTAACAGACTGTAAGAGAAAGTTAAACTAACTTTCACACTTCCTAGTGTGCAGCTTGCCACACCCATTGAGTCATTTCCTGGGTGTATCTCGCCCATTTCCGACACTTGCATAATTTTTTATTGTGCACCGCTACTCAAATGGCCAATGTGTGATGCCTGCACTGCACAGTGGCAATTCTGCAGTCAGTTTCATGCGTTGGCTTAGATGCGCAGCTTCCGACTGGCGCAAGTGGTGCAATGCGCCACGCAACAGGGGCGATGCGTGGGTTGTGACCCATGCAACAGGCCTAATGTGTAGGTTCAACTGTAGAGGTCTGTGTAATGCTGATTCACACACCTTGGGCCCATTTGCATTGGGAAGGACCGGGGTGGCACCACTTGGCAGGTTTGTGTGACAGAGAGCAATGCACAGGTGGTGTATCTGGGTAGTTGGAAGTCTTTCATGTGCCTGCAGCTTCATGGCAGATGGTCTGGCAGATTGCCCGTAGAGTCAGTCTGGGTCAAGGAATGCATGCTTTTTGTCCTTATCACACAGCCAGGGTAACAGCAGGCAGCTTGGCAGCACAGCAAGACAGGAATAATGAGCTGTATGATAACACATCAGTTGTCACAGTCATTACCAAGGTACACACCTGGATGTCCCCCACAGTCATATGTGCATGTTAAGATGGTTCTATGGCCTATGGCCAACCTTATCATGTTCCCTATTCTGCCTAGGCTCTCTATTCCTGCAAAGTGTGAGAAATCCTTCCATGTGATGTGTCATGGATGCAACACATACTTCGGGAGGAACAGAGACAGGCTGGCTCCTCCATACTCCAGTGTGTCCCCCAATTTTCAACATGTTTTTGTCAGACAGTCATGTCTTACGCTCAAAGCTAGGCAAGGTCCTCCATGTAATGTAGGGGCACAGACACTTCTGCTCTCAGGGGCATATGTATGAGCTGAGTTTTGTGGCTCTTGCTCAACTCAGCATGGTACATGTGTTATGGTATTTGTTCGGCCACCCAAGCCCACCTTGCGTAGCTCTGTGAGGGGTCATTCATCTTGAGTTACACAATGCATAACAAATCACTGCAGTGGCTTTCTCTGCCCAAGAGAGAGGTTCCATGACTGTTGCAATGCCCATGATTTTAGACGCATTCTCAGACTTACATAATCAGGTAATCCTGGGAATGTGTCAGAAGGTACACCCTTCCCAGGAGTGGTGTAACAAGGAGTTCTACCATTAATTCACCTTGTTACTTTAACTATCAATGCGTGCTGCATTCTGCAGCACACGTAGATGGGGGAATATGTCTCACAGGATATTTTGCTTTGCAGGAAGGTGCACCTTCATGCACAACTACATTCCTGCATGCAACAAAGGTACTCTTGCACCATGGTGCAAGGGTGGCTGCATTGGCTCTAGGCAGCCAAAATGGCACAGGTGCAGGGGAAATGGCAGTCATGCTTTCTATTCTATTAGATGCAGCACATTCCTGCCTTTTGGCTTTCACATATAGCAGTGCAGTAGGGTGACTTTCTGTGCTGCACTGTGTGGCCATGCTCAGATTATACCCCCTCTGTTTACAGTCACAGGACATTCGGGGAGCAATGCTGTGACCAAATGTATCCGGCTATCACCAGCATTATGACATGCAGCACACACACTGAGTCACAATACACTGGTTCTACACTCCCTTTGGATTGTACAAGTGTGTGTGAAGTTGAACACACACTACCAACATACACACATTCACTATGTGCTCACTGCTTCACATTTGAACCTATGTGTCGTGTTTGTCTTGCACAGGAACATGCATTTTACACGTTTTTATCATGCATACTTTTTATGATGGGCATGATGTGGGGCAGAGGTGAGTGTCCTACTTTTGAGTAGGTGTGCGTTCCAGTAGGCCTCATTACAGTGACCCAGGGTTGAATTCTAATTTGCACTACTGCTGTTCACTACACAATATGCAGTGAAGCACACGTTAGCTCTATCTTAATCCTGGTAAAAGCAGTAGCGTACATCTATTATGAGTAGGCCTGGGTGGTGAACTTCGTTCCGTTCGCAGAGTTTTCAGAGTTTTCTGCACTCCGCGGAGCTCGCGGAGTGCAGAAAACTCCGCTTCGCGATGTGCAGCGGAGTTTTTTCCCCGCTCGCGATCGCGAACGGTAAGTTTGCGATCGCAAACGGTAAGTTCGCGAGCGCGAGCTACCGCTCGGGTAGAATTTCTACCCGAGCGGCAGGAATACCAGCACAAACTGCAGTTCGCACTGCACTCCGCTACTTGCGGAACTTCGCGGAGTTTTTTGCAACTTCGCGGATTTCCGCGTAGCAAAACTCCGCGAACTACGCCCAGGGTTAATTATGAGGGCAGGTGTGTTTGTGACCATCCTGGGCTAAGCAGACTGCAAACCTTGAAACAGGCCTAGGTAATGTCACACATCCATATTCCCAGTTCCCCTTTGAATATATACCAGAGTTGGTGGAACACACGACTATGCACTGCAGTTCTAACCTCAAGGCAGGTAGGGGCGACATCAACTCCCCACTTTAGCAGCTACAGCGGGCTTTGTATGCTAGAAGGGCCTCTAATTTCTGGAGCTGGTCAAATACAGACTCATTATTAACATGAAAGGGTTTGTGAGTGAGTGCGTGAAAGGATGGGGAGATGGATGAGTGAAAGGGTGGATGGATGGACAGACAGATAGATAGATAGATAGATAGATAGATAGATAGATAGATAGATAGATAGATAGATAGATTTGGATATGAAAGTGCAGACGGACTGAGTGGTAAAAGATTAAGGGTCTGATTTAGATCTTGGTGGATGGGTTACTCGATCACAATGGTGACGAATATTCCGTTCGCCAAAATATTAAATCCTATTATATCTTATGGGATTTATATTTTGGTGGATGGGATATTCGTCACCGTTGTTACAGAGTAACCCGTCCACCAAGAACTAAATCAGGCCCTAAATGATTAATGACAGTATGAATGAATTACATAATTGTGGATATATGCAGGTGGATGGAAGGATGAATGGACGAATGGCTAGTTGTCTGGATGGAAGAGACAAGCAAGCTCTTCTGGGGAGTGTTGTGATGATTTGCTTTTGTTTGCTTGGTGCCATGAGAGCTTAGGGTTGAAGTGGGGGTATTGTGATTTTCAGCCTACTCCCTTGAGGGCAGGGGTACAGTTCACTTAATATGCAGGCTTAACTAAATGCCCTACCTCTCCATTGCACCATATTTAGTGCAATTTTGTATGTACACATACGTTTGTGCTCGACTTTTGACATGGAGGCTTCACACATTGACCATCTCTGTGTTCTTGAGGTGATGAGATGTTAGGCACACATCTCCCTTGTCTTGTTTGGCTGGTTATTGCCACATATTGCAACTTCATCAGGGTATTCTGTTCTGTTAGAGGCACTGGAGCCTGCTTGCAATGCTGTGGCAATCAAAGTAAAAGTGTAATTTGTCAACCGTGGCAAGGTATGGTATTGATATCAATCAGCCCTGGAAATGTGCCACATGTGGTTTTTTTTTAGTGCATCTCCAAACATGAGTGTATGCCTTCTGGACAATGATGAACATTTTAACATCAACACCTGTGGCTATGCCTTTGTCCATGACAACTCTCAATCATGGTCTGTGATAGTATCTGCAACAATATTAGCCCCTGCAAAGTGATGAAAATGTGCATGCTTGTCCAATAGTGAGACATCCTACGAGAGGTTAGCCTCAGTTATAGCAATTTTCCCTATTTGTGGTCCATCAATCAGTGAGTGCCATATGAATCACACTTTTCTGTTGCAGAACACAGCAAGACTGCTAACTGTGCTGCACTGCTTAAGCGTGTAAGGACAGGAATAGACAATTTAGATATGGAAATGAGACAATCTTGTCCTGTCACTTTTCTGCAGTACATTTCTTGCATTGCTGCATTGGTTGATTTATTAGAGGCGTGGCCCCATGTTGCTCAACAGCTCAGACAACAGCTCAGACAACATGATTGTTACATGTGGAGGCCTACATCTAGTTGAGAAGATGTGAGTGACCAGATTTTTACATTGACTTGGACATGAAGACAGCACAATGAATGAGTTCACATCATTTCAGGGTTTTTATCCATCATGTGATATGGTTTACATAAAACAATTTGCCACAATCTGGTTGTGTGTCTGCCGACCAGCCAATGTGTGCTGGATCTCGCCTTAATTGTCATCCTCCTCCTCCATTTGCTGTGTATGTTCTTGCTCGGAGTCCCACATCGCATTTGTTTTAGCACAGATATTCTGCAAGATAGCACAGACAAGAATGACAGTCTTCCCCCTGACATGTCCAGGCATCTGAACTCCAAAAGTCCTCTCCATGAAATTCACCACTTTGATCAGTACCATTTTGGCTCTGTCTGGGGATGGATGATTGGAGTGATGACCCATGGCTGCAAACCATGTCCTTAGTCAGCTTAAAGTAGCCAAATACAACTATTAATGATTAAGCACATTGTTACTGAGACATAACTGTACATGTGTGTTATGTATACTGAAAAACTCTTACACAATTGTTTGTATAGAATAATATGTGTTAGATACCGTTGACCATTGGTTTACACATGTCTCTTCCAGTTCAATGTGTCATTGCAAATGTTGACCATGTCCTGATACTTTGGACATTTCTGCATGCTGACTTTCATTTCCAGTCAGTATTTTACTATCGTAGGTATTTTGAAATGTTCCTGACCTCTCTATGTTATGTGCACTCACTATATGTGCAAAGTGACAAACTTATGATTGGATTTTCTGGCATTTATTCAGCCATAGGTAAGTTGCGATAGAGGCAACATGTTTAACTCTTGCACATACATATGTCTTTTTGAAACCTCTGATATTGTTGCTTGCTTACATTACATTGGCACAGCCTTTGATTTGTTCACTTAATTTAGCATGGGTATTTGCTTTGTACATTACTGCATTTCCAACACGTGACCTGGGTAGTCATATATTTTGTGGTTAGCCTACAGCTAATGCTTTTTGTTGGACAAGGTGTCATGCTGAACTTAGACTGGCACATAGGTATAGCAATGTGGGCCGTTTTGATGTAGGACAAATTGATGTAGATACAAGTAACTTTTGTACTACAGACCTGGACACAAGGCTTTAGGTTTTCACATATATGTATGTGATTTTGACTTGTAGGTTAATCTGGACCTATTTGCCTTGATTCTGTCATCATTGATGTAGCAGGAGAATGTTCAGATTGGGATCCTGAGTACACAGTGATACCTTTCCCTGGTTGCATTTTATTGTATGTTAGTTACTGGTGTATGACATGTTTGACAGCATATTGTGTGACTGTGAGTTTTACATTACAGGAAATGTAGACAACTTGCAAAACAGAACAGGTGATTTAACATATTGGTTAGATATGTCAAGGTGGCTCAATACCGATGTGTATGTTTGCGCCTAGACTGTAAGTATGCCTGAGACATATGTGTGCTTTGTACTGTTGATATCACATTGGTACCAGAAATGGACATTTACACTTTAATTGGGCGTACGTTGCATGACACAAATAGTATTTACAACTACTTCTTCCAGTGTTGCTCCAGTAACTTTGGTCAACATACAAGCATACTGCCATGTGTGGCACGTTTACTTATGAACGCTTCAGTTGTTCACACACCGTTATTTTGGAGGAACTTTAACTGATGCCACAACTATGTACGCCATTGAACACTCATCTCACACTTAGTTAATATGTACCATTCTACTCATATTGACTTGACTTGTGTACCACATGATTTCTGTACTGATTAGTTGACCAGTGCAAATGATGAGGTGCTGTCCATTCACACAATGTGAGATGACTCAATACTATGCACAGTTGTTAAGTTGCTACTAACATTGCAGGTTTACTGAGGGAATGAAACAATAGAACATCATTGTGCACATGTTGCAGTAAGCACTGCAGACTATGTGCACATGACACAATATAATTATGGCTCAGTGGCGCTATGGAGCACAACAAGTCACCGTGCAGCACAGCACTTCGTCACTTGTAAAGGGCAGGAATGGGCGGTAGTTAAGGGATTCAAATTATTCTTCCAGCGCTGGCCCACAATGGTGCAAGGGTTCCAGCGTTACAGGTAGGATTGTTTTTAACAGGAAGCGGCACCTTCCTGCACAAAAACAATCCTTAGAGGCATATGCCTCTATCTATGTGTGCTGCAGAATGCAGAAAGATGAAATCACAAGAGGAAAAATAAGATAATTCTCCTCGTTACATCTCACTTGGAGAGACATATCTTATTTGTAGATTCACAGGTTTACCAGTTTAGAAAATCTAGAAATGCATCATAAACCATGGGAGTTGCATGGTAACACACATGCAACGCTCATGGAACACCTCCCTTGTACTGAGAAATGTAACACTGCCATTTGCGCTGCGTAGCATTACTTGCCATTTGTGAAGCCATTCAAAGCCACAGAAAGTGGCTTTAAAAATCAGACTTAGAGGTTAGTGTCACGCATGTACCACAATGCGTGGTGCAAGCATGATGCAAAGCTCTCTTAAATATGCCCATGGCTCCATTGACATACACAGAGATGGCTATTATGCCATATGTTTCTAAATTGTAGTTGGTATGATGTATACTTCTGATTTCCTTACCAATCAGTCGGCTATTCCCATATTGGCCATTCTGAAACCGCTGGTTTATGATGCTATGATGGAAGATGTAAGCATTGGGTGCACTCCCTGTATGTTTTGCCAGAACATTGATGAACATCCCCAGATGGTCCACCCTGGCCTGGACTTTGATCGAATAGCCGTGTTTCTGGTTCCTGAAGAAATGGGATATTTCGGCAAGGGGCACCAATTGCACATGTGTGCAATCAATTGCACCTAGGACATGTGGAAATTCCGCAATGGCATAGAAGCCTTGCTTGGTGTCCAGTTGTTGTTGTTGGGTTTGGGTAAGAGGAGGTACTGGGGGTGTGAGTCTGATTATGGCATCCAGCACAGGGGGAGGAATGCAAAAAATGCTCCCTGGTGAGATTCCTGCCAGTCTGGCTGTTATAATCTGGAATTTATCGGATGCCAGCGTGTGGAGCACAGCCATTAGGTTCACATGTGGGGGAATGTTGTTGGACCTTGCAGTTGGTGTCTGGAGACTTGGCCCAATATTATGTATCAATTGAATGATGAACTCCCTCCTGAGTCTGTAGAATATTATGCCCTTATCCTCACTGAGATCAAAGGGGGTTTTGTGCTGCCGGAACACACGCTCCACTCCCTCCTCCTTTGCTGCCCATGTGGTGGTAGTGGTCTCCTCACCACTCCTAACTACGGATAACGACGTCCATGGCGTAGCTGAGCTTGCCATCATGTTTTGTGGGCTTGCTCTTTTTGTACCACAGCCAATGCGTCATTTCCTAAGCCTGAGTTGCCGATGCGCAGCAATTCTGGCACATTTTAGGCTTTGTGATGTGCTTTACAACGAAGTGTGACACTTTGGCAAACCCCTAAATATCACTGCGTTACATTTATGATGATCTTTATGGGGAACACCTACATTGCATATATTATGTTATGCTTGGCGCAGCCTTTGCCCCATGCAAGCCTTTGTAAAATGGCGCATTTTCGCAAATGCATCATTTTAGAAATGTGACATACTGCTTGCGCCACTCCTGCCTCACAATTTGTGGTGCAGCGCCAGTGCAAACCTCTCTTAAATATGCCCAATAGAGTCTGAAAAAAGATAAACCATGCATGATATTGCTGATTCAGAAGTAATTACTTCATTCCATGGTTGCTTAGAGATATGAATATGGAACTTGATATGTATATTCCTACCAAATGTGCATTCGAATAATGTCAACAGACGTATTGGAAGCAGCATGGAGTTTACACTTAGCCATTAAAAAGTGCATTCTTTAGCACGGATGTTGTATGCATTACAGCATCACAAAGATTTTAATTGCAGTATTCGTCATGAATTAGAGCAGCTGTCTAAAACGTGAGCAACATCAGTTGTATGTTACAACATGAAGGTTAATAATATCGACCTGCAAATGTATGAAACCCACAATATAGACATTCACTATATCATCAAGGTGACCATATATAGGGAATTATAGCTTTACTTTTCCAAGTCCACATCAACTTATCTATGGGATCGGTCCTTCCAAGTGATATTCTCCCCTTTCTCTTCATTACAAAGAGCGTTTGAACACATCATCTCTTTAGGTTCAGCCCTAAGACCCATCCTTTTTAACATCTATGTTAGGCCGCTAGCAGATTCGGTGTAGCCTTTTGAGAAATGTATGATTTTGTACACTGACGATACACCAACTTATTGTCTCCCCGTTAGTAGATTCGACAGTGGGTGCTGTCAACTTCCAAAACTGTATGATAGCCATTGCAGAGTGGATGCACTCTAACTGTCTGAAGTTGAATGCTGATAAAACTGAGATCATCCAGACACAAGTCAAGTTATTAGCAGGCACATGCTTTAGCTTTCTTAGAAGCCTTAAACATATTATCAGATTTTTCCCTCCTCAAGTAAGGTAAATGATTGTGCAGTCTTTAATCATCTAACGACTGGACTATTGCAATATTCTCTACCTGGGTGCCAAGAGATCTGTTTTAAATAGGCTGTAGATTTTCCATAACGCAGCAGCCAGAGTTCTTTTCCATCTCCCTAAATTCCGCTCTATCTCTAAGCTCTGTAGACTTCACTGGCTCCCAATTGAAAAGGGCACTTAATTTAAAGCCTTGTGTATAGGTCATAGGATTATGAATAAGCAGGGAGCACCTGGTTCGTCCATCATGATGGAGTTGTATCTGCCTACTAAGGGCCTCCACTCGACTGATTCAAATATGGCTCTTATACCACGCACAAAAAGAGCAAAACTGGGAGGACGTTCCTTCCGAGTGATGGTACCGGCCCTATGGAACAATCTGTCTCTACAGTTACCACTTGAGTTTCAGAAAGCAGTTGAAGACTTGGTTGTTTTCAGCATTGGTCCCTTGTGTTATTGTATGCAGTGCTTTGTGGCATGTTCTATGTTGTGCTGACATGATAGTAGGTTAGCGCTGCGAAACCTCGTTCTGGGACAGCTATGTACTTTAGAAATCCCTTAACATAACAGAACTTACCTTATTGATATTGTAGTAGACGACCTTATGGATTCGGTATAAGTGCAAGTTGATATTAAAACATAAATATTGCGGTGCAACACCACAACAGACGTCAACAACTTCAACATCATGACTTAAAACATGTTTTTTATTGACGACTTTGCTATGCATCAAAAACTGCCATTCACTACCTCTTTTATACCCGTTCTACTGTAGTATGGGGCCAGCCAAGAAATGTACATGGAGAGCTAAGCAAGAGTGGAGCGAATGGCGTGGCCTGGCTATATGAGCCTGTGCACATGATAACACATGAAATTATTTGACATGGAAATCATACAACAAACCTCAAATAAAAATATGATAAATTACCAAAATTCAAACAAGTGCATCTCTTTGACACGTGGAAGCGTTTCACCTTTTCACATCAGATAATATCACTGCATTGAGAAGCATTTATTAAAGGTGATAGGTTTTAAACATAAACTAAGAAACTTTCATACACCCTTATGTTACCACAATGCTACTAGTGCTCTAAAAAGCAAGTCAGTTGTCAAGTGCATCCAATAAGTGGCCTAGATTTTTACTATACATGGAGCAACGTTAGAGCATATTAAATCAAACACAAGAGGGTTTTGTACAGTGCACATCCTGATCTTATGTATTTGAAGTTGCTCTCATATGTGATAATGACAAAAGAGGCTCTGTGAAATAAAATATTTCTCATGGATCTCACAATTTGGTGAAGCAGGGAGGCGAGGATTGAGCCTAGGCTTTCAGGTTCCACATTTTGTAATTCAGCCACTATTTGGATATATTTTTCCTGTGTCTACTTCACATCAAAGGTTACTGCTTTGTGTTTAATTCTTGGCACATGAGGTTTGAGCATGTAAGTAAGTAAAATGTAAGTCCGTTTTTATATAGCGCAGCTACTCACCCTTACGGGTCTCAAGCCGCTGGGGGCCGGAGTGGAAATTAAGTGAGCTATTGCCCAGAGTCACATGGTGCTGAGCTGAGCTGCTGCCGGAGCCGGGGATCGAACCGTGAACCCTGTGCTCCGAAGTCAGCTGCCCTGGCCGCTGCACCACACCTCTCCACTAGCATGGGTGGCTGGCTGAACCCACCTGATAGCCTCAACTCTCTGCCGGCTTCAGCTTGCCACCCTCAGCTCATTTTGGGCTTTAGGGTCCATGAGGGTCTGAAGCTACACCAGAGCTAGGCATCTGGCTCGGGTTTGGCTTGAGTTCTCAGTGTCTCGCCTGCCTCTATTAAACAGTGGTTGTCGCCAACACTATTAAAAAACGTAATATTTGTCACTCCCAAAAAGCTCCTCTCACAGCTAACACTGCACTAACATGAGCCCAAATCTTCAGCTGTAGCATTTTATTTGAGTTGGGTGAGATGCTCCATTTAATTTATTTCATTAATAGGTGTATCCTTTTCAGATCAATTGTAGTACTGAATATCTACATGAAGAACATCGAAATAAAAAAATGTCGAGGACAGAATATCGAGGGACAAAATCTTGAAAGATAAGTGCATATAGGGATGTATAGATTTGCTATTCCTAAATCCACAGCTACATACCATGAAGATATATGTACCACGTTGGTATATATATATATGGAGTTAGGTACTTTGGGACTTCCCTTTTTAAAAAAAGTATAGTCAAAAGGTCTGATTTGCTCCCTAGCTATTGGCTTTTTCATTGCTTATTTTAGTGAAATTCATTTTGTGAAAATATAACAGAAACAGTTCAAAGATGGGCATCTGTGCATGCACATGTTTTGAGGGCCATCTTGCATTTTGTTTATAAAGTATATCAAAATGATAACAAGATGGCTGCTTGTGTGTCCCTACGCATCAGTAGCCATTTTATAATTCCTTTATGCTTTAGCAAAATTCATTTAACATGCATGATCATGCATGTAGGCACATTAGAGGTCGAAGTATAATAGGTAATAGTGAGATGTTGATGGCCGTGGTGTGACTGGAAGAATCCGAGTGAGGGACATGTGTGGTTGGAACTTTAGGCAGTAGTGGCTGTACACCGGAGAAATGGGGGCAGGGAAGTTTGCAATTTAAATGGATCATAGTTCAGTGCTCATGTGAAATAAATAGATTCAAAGAGTATCACTTTCCATTGACAGATAAAATAGGAGTCAGGTTTTAGTTTGAAAAAACATATTTAGGGCCCTAGTGACAAAGCTACATTTCCACATTCAGATTTACTACCCATGTATTTACTCTTTTGAGTAAATTTACTACTTTTGACTATTCACTCTTCATGAGTGCAAAATTACTCAAAACACCTCCTGAATTCACTTGCCGGACTCTAATTTACAAGTGTAAAGTTACAAGTTATATTTATCACCCATAGTCGAAGATCTCCCTATAGTTAAGTATAGGGTAAAGTTAAAAAGTTTATTATACTAAAAAAGAAAGTAAATCAGTAAAATATTAAATACTATTGTGAACTAATTTAAAATATGTTTTAAACGTAGAACAAATTTTAAAAAGCTACAGCATTAATAACTTATTCTTTAATTAAATATCTAATAATTTTGACTATATTAAATTAAAATAATTAAGATTATTTTTCGGAAGATTCAAATCTAAAGAATAAAAAATATATATATATATATATATATGTATATATATATATATATATATATATATATATATATATATATATAAATAACATGCTGAAAATGATCAAAAGTTATGTTTACAATTAATTTAAATAAATGCAATTATTTAAAAACAATAAATAGACATGTTAATTTTAAAATTAACATAAAATATTGGCATATTAAATACTACATTTCTAGTTGTATTTATATATAATTTTTTTAACATTAGGAAAATGTGTTTATATTTTTAAAAAGTTAACATAAGTTAATTTAATTTAACATTAGTACCTATCTGCTTTAATTTTAAAACTCTGCCTCCATTATGTGTTATGGGAGTGTGTTGTAGTACCAGTGGTTGGCCATGTGTGGTGCTGGATGCACTCCAACTTTGAGCTGGAGTACATTTAATACTCTTTTGGGTCCTTTGTGGGTGTTGAAACTATAGAAGTGCAGTTTGTGAATAGTCTAACTCTACCTTAACTCCTCCTTACACCTTCCTCAACTCCTCAACTTTAGTAGTAAGTATTCCCCATTTTCAAGTCACTTCACTCTGTCCCTCCCACATTTCTACTAAAACATATATGGACACCAAGAAAGACTCCTCAGTTTGGGAGGAGATTTCCGCACAGAAGAAGATAGGAGATGAGGAGGTAGAAACTCCACATCCCCCAACTACAACACACAAGTGCAAGTCAAAGCCTTCAGCACACTGGTTCTCTAAATAACTTGCGGGCGATAAACCATCTGCAGATAGGAAAGAAAATGGAAGAAAAACAGAACTCCTGATAACCTCTTAATGCTGAAATCCCTCTGTCCAACACGCAGGCAGCTCATCACTTCAGCTAAAGTACTATACCAACACAATTAAAGAAGCAACCAACAGAAGCAGAACGCTATTCAAGACAATCAAGCACTGCGTCAAACCCCTGCTGGGCCCACCTATTCCTCACTCCACAGAAAAGTTTCACGCCATCAGCCTCTTCTTCAGAGAAAAAAAAGCCAGCATATCAACAACACTAAGCCTGCTTTATCTCCTACATCCACCCCTTCCCATGAAATCCAATAATGGTCAGCATTCAAAGCCCTATCTCTTTCAAATCTTGGTGACATATTCGACTCCCTCAACACCACTTCTCATGAAGATGAAGTCTTACCTCATCCTTCATCAAAGCTCTCTCTGGGGACACTCTCATACCCCTACTTACCATTGTCAATAACTCCCCCACTCAAGGGATTTTCCGAGAAGTTCTCAAGACCGTCCAGATCCTCCAGTTTCTAAAGAAACCCATACTAGACCTTGCCAACTACTGGCCCATCACTCACCTACCATTCATCTGCAAGATCATTGAAAAGGCTATGTTCAACTCTAAGCTCACATCAAAGCTAAACATCTCTTGCAAAGATACCAGTTTCAGGGTTGTGGGCATATTGGTCCACAGATCACTCCCACTTCTTGTCTCCAGGACATGGGTTGGCCCGTGGGGCGGAGGGATGGGTGTATGCAGCGATACATGGAGAATGGAATGGGGAGTGCATGATAGTTGCCTCATGGTACTTTCCACCCGGGCTTCGGTCCCCGATGCTCCAGAAAATGGGTGACTGGCTGGTCCAGGTTCCAGACAAGATAATAGGTGAGGACTTGAACGTCACCATCAAAGGAGAGCTTGACAGGCTCACAAACGATAGCCTGTAACCCGGGGGAGACACTCGGCTGCAATCTTTTGTGGTGACCCAAGCCCTAATTGATCTGTGGAAGGACACTCATCCCATGGAATGGCAGTATTCATACGTCTCAGGGTCCACTAGTTCTGTGTCCAGATTGGACTGCTTTCTGATTCCGTAAACATAAGCGGGCTGATACTGGTAAAGACGCTATTTGCCAAGGAGCATATTGGAGCATTACCCGATTTATACGTGCCTAGGGTGACAGGGCTCCCAGTGATGAACAGAATGGAGACTAGAACCTTTAGAGCTGGGTGACTGGGCCACCAGGAAGCTACTGACAACCAACATAGAAACATGCTTCAAAGAGAACGTGGGGTCAGTGAAGGTCAGGGTGGTGACATGGGAAACATACAAGGCCATGATCAAGGAATGTCTGATATCCCATATATCGGAGAAAAGGAAGGAAAAACTGAGGGAGGTACCTGAACTAGACTTCAAGTTCATAGAATTGGAGGGGGTGTATGCCAAACAACCCTGTCTTCACTGTATATTTATGGCCAGGAATGAGTACAAGCATCTGGTCGAAGAAGAGGCAAGGGCACAATTTGGGTATAAACAACACAACCTGTACGAGGTCAGGGATAAATCTGGTAAATTTCTTTTGCGTATGCAGTATGGTGAGGCAGGAGGGAGGGAGATGCTGGATACACTAAGTGGTGAATAGTGAGAGGGAGAAGGTACATACGCCGGAGTCAAAAGGTGATGTCATACCACAAGCAGGGGGGACATGCCTTCAACAGTACAGTGCATGGACTACGCATATCAGGAATGTGTCACCCTAATGTTTTACTACATCTTGTCTGTTTACCATACTCACAGAAGTAAAAAGTCCCTGTAAAGAAGTATGACAAGCCAAGGATGACACCAAGCAAGAATAGCAATTTAGCACCAAAGAATATCTAATTGATAAATGGCACCATCACCCCTTAGCTCAAAATGCACTCCTCTACTCTCAAGTGCACACATGTGCCATACCGAAAACTGTATTATACATTAGTCCTGGTGTGACTTGCCCATTACACATTAATGTGCATGTAAGCAAGTATTTTGGGAAAGTCAACAGTGTCAGTGAACAAATATGCAGTCATGTCTGTTATCATCTGCACACAAACCCCGGCAGAAAAAACCCAGAATTAAGACAGCATGTATCATCCATGTGAGCATCTGCGTGCAATATTCCCAAACACACATCACCCTGCCAATCGCACATGATGTGATGTGGGGGCGGGGTGATAGGGCCTGAGCACCACTAATAAGTCTTTGGAAATCCACAGCCCTGAAATCTAGGCACACTTACTCACTACACGTGGTGTCAACGTTGAGGGTAATGGGTGTTGTTACTGTCTGTTCAGCCTGCAACAACAATAGAAGGTCAGGTTGCACCAGTCTCACAACAGTTAAGCCAACAGGAGGGCAGTAAGCAATGCATGCACAGAAAAACATGCCCGACACCATGCACACAAGAGAAATCACAATAGCCAAAGCTATTTGGATGTACATGTGTACTGCATTGAGCAGCACACATAGAAACAGCAATTAGTCCATCATTGCCAATGTGCCTGAAGGGGTCCCTCCTCACACATAAACATTCTCGCAACAAACCCATGCACATGTGCACTACCCAGCAAAGCTGCCTGTCTGTGAGCCACACTGACAAGGCAAGTGACAGTGCATGATGAAATGCATGCCTGCATCATAAACATGTTAACATGGTGCAGTCCACGGTCACTGAAGGGGCTGAGTGTGGAGTTCATCCTTAAAGGAGCAGCTCACACTCTGTCACTTCCTTGTGTTCATACAACCCCTGATGTAAGAAAGACATCTGCTGGCCAACAATGCACAAGTGTCCCAACTGTGACCAAGACCCATATTTCCTCAAGCTTGCAACATCTCACCATTGGAAATGCACAAAAGGGAAAGGGTCACTGAGTGAAAGGGATAAGGGGCAGTAAAGCCAAAGCTGTACCATACCTGCAGCTCAACATGCATCCATTAAGATGTCATCACTCACTTTGACTTAACAAAATGCCCAAGTATCTACACTGTGTGTATATTGGGAAATCAAGCATACCTCCCTGCCCATATCATGTGGCACAGAACATCAACCCAGATCACACCAGTGGGATAGCCATAATCATGGCACAACAACAGTCATGTTGCATTGCCAACAGCAAAGTGTGGCACCATGCAATCCACCCCTCCAAAAAAGAGCAATCTTTAATCAGGGTGTACTGAGTAGGGGTGACTCTCCCACAATGCATTGCACAGACATATAAATCTGAGCTAATCAACATTGACAACAATGTGGTACAAACTGCATCACAGTCACTACTGAGCAGAGGACCCAACTGGTGCTGCATGTGTGTAGAAATTGGTCCCTCACATTTGGCATACTTGTAAACTGTGAGATGATAATGTACAACTCTAACGTCACATCCGTGATGTTGTACAATGAAACACTATCCACCATGTAATAGGCATCTCCTCCTAAACATTATAAATGTACATTGTCATGCTATCTGCTTGTACACTTATCCAATGCATGATCATACTAGAAACACACATACAACTGCATCCCCCTTTACATTGCAGAGGGAGAAACATCACCTCCTGTACAGCAGCCTGTCCCACTCTTCAATGATGAAGAGGAAGACCTCGCAACCATCGACCAGGACACACTCCAACATCTGCTCGACTCAATTAGCACCTCATCTCCGGAAGCAGGGCTATCCAGCAGCGTCGTCGAAACTACAGCCCCTGCACAAACCACCCAGCAGCAAGCACCGACCACCACAGCTGTCTCCTAGGACCTTGAGGACCCACTTCTGGCATTTCAACGTCATGCGGTAGTGGTCCAGCAGGAGATGGCTGGTCAGGTGCGGGTGAGGTTTGACAGCCTGGCGGCAACATTAGATGGGGTACGTGGGTGTCTCAGTCCCATTCGGGACCACCTACAGACCATCACAGACACCCACAGTCCACTCCATGCTCTCCAGCATTCCATGGCCGACATCGCTGGAGTACTGACTCAGAGACATCAACAACTGTCCAGTCAGAGTGGCTCCAGCGATGTCAGCAAGGAGTTGCGTCACATGCGAATGATCATGGAGAACATGGAGCGGATGCAAGCCTCACAAATGGCTGCCACGTCTGAACACCACAGACACGTTGCTGGAATCTTTCATGCCCTGCAGCTGCTCATCACAGCAGTGCTGCCTCAAGGTTTGGCACAGATGAATGCTGCTGCTGCTTCAACATCCACATCTCAGACCCCTGATGTGTCAGTGCCTCACAGTGCCGCAGACAATCTACCACCACGCACACGGGAGGCACATGACACATCAGAGGGCAAAGATGTGGATGATTCTGCATTATTGCTAGGAAGAAAGCGGTAGCATTCATCTATGACAAATGGACTGTTTTGCCTTGGATCTGTGCTTAGCATCATGCCCCGGAACATCAGCTTCCAATGTCCTCAGCTTCACACTGCAACACTCACCTTGGACCTCGATATGGACTGCCATAATTTGTGTTGTTCCCAAAGACACTGCAATCAGCATGCTGACTGAACTCTGCCTCTTCCTCGGACATGTTCCCCCCAAAGGACTCTGTCAGGCCCTCCACTGGGGATCTATGGAATGTGGGTGTTATTTGACCAAGTACTGTGGCAGTCTTCACCAAAGCCAATGCACATGCAAATTAAAACCTTTAAATTACACAGATGTGTGTTTCCCATGACCATTCAGGTATAGAAGTCTTTAAAAAAATTTGAACAGTGTATCCATCAAAACTTACACCGAGGGACATATGATAAATGTTCATATTCAACTGTGTCACAGATAGGCAGTGAGATGACTGGGCATGTGAGAACTAGCCATGCCCTCATTGCTCAAATACAACCTACTAGCAATATTCCAACATTGCCCTCCGTACATGATGGCAATAGGCATGTGGGGAAATAGGTCCAAGTCAGTCGCATGCCACAAGTAGTGTCTCTATTTAGAATTGCTAACAAGTCTCACTTGGCAGATCTACTCACACTCTACGGGGTGGACAAAGCTTGTGGTGATGGGGGTCATTGCATGTCACATTCCAAGATAGAGCACACCATATTCCCATAGATGAAGAATCGTTAGGGCACATGTCTACCGGCCGCTATTGGAACCACAATGTCTGCTTCAGTGAAGTTGTGTTGGCAATAGGGACTTATCACAAAGTGCAAGTCCTCAGTCAGCCCCTTCCTGTGGCCTAACAATGCCTTATTAATAAGGAACCCTCTCATGCTGTGACCACTGTGAGCGGATAGGGCAATGTGTCTAGGGATGTGTAGTGCACTGCAATTAGCATATAGTCAGATGCTGTACCACCATGTCAAGGGTGGCATCACTATGAGCCAATGCCAAAAGTAGCAGCTGGGAGAAGTGTCTATGACACTGGCACTACAGGGAGCAATGCTACATTTCCCCTCCTGTGTGCAGCAGAACTGTGGGCCTGATTCACAAAAGTAATCTGAGACATAATCCTAACTTTACGACTTTTTACTACTCCTAAATGCCTCTTGTGAATACCGAAAGTCGTAAAGTTAGGATTTTGTCTCAGATTACTTTTGTGATTCGGGCACATTGTTCAGCCATATGCTGTGCACATTTGATCCGCTAAATGACAACATTCTGCATGGGCAGGAGGTTGAGCCTCCATGCACAGGAACATCCAAATCAAATGATGCTGACACACTTGCACTACACAGCAAGTGTGTCGATGTCTGTGCATGGTAGATGGAGTCTGCGCCTGACTCATGTGATATGCAGGGGGTGGACGGAATCTGTGGTACCCGGCGCATACATCCATTTTCATGATGGATAAGAGTTGCAATGTCAATATCTGCTCAAGGCCATGTCCCTACGTTGTGTTGTAAATGGGCAACAATGTGCTGTCCAACTCCGTGAGTCACACTTAAGATGTTAAACTTCACAAAAGAGTGTCCCTAGACTAGCCCGTAACTCCTACTTGCCACCATGTTATCCATGCAAGTTTACTGTGCTCATATCTAAAGTATCCTGACACTATCCATCCAGCTAAGTAACATGTCATGACCACACGTACACATTCAAATGATTGTCCTGTGATAGAATAAGTTGCATACAAGGTAAAACACTCCACCAAATCACCCCTGACATAAGTGCAACCAGAATTATAAAGTAGTAACCATTTATTATGAAAGTACAAAATAAACTACCCTAAACTAACACTAATCACTACTACAACTAACCTAATCTAAACTAACTGGAACAAAGTGAATGATAACCTAAACTATCTACCATAACTAATCCTAAACATGCAACAACATATCTAAGACATCAACCCCCCTCCCACTCTTAAAGCACATCATGAGACTGGACAAAGACATCTAAGCTATACATAAACTAACTACACAGTATCCTACACAAATATATATATTTTTTTCTTTTTTTTAATAACAAAGATATCAACCCCCCACCCAAAGGAAAAGGAAACTTATCCCCAAATAATATAGAAGTATAAATACCTAAAACTAGCTTAAAATCTAACACTAACTATACCTACACTACAACTACACTACCTAACACTTAAAATACTTACCTAACACTAAGAACAAAAAATAACATTGGGGGAAGGGAGAAGAGGGGGATGGGGCTCAAAATGTCCAGTCAATATGGGAGACCCAGGGCTGCCTTTATGTCCTGCAGGTGCCTGGTATGCTCCGCCATTTCCCGATGGATTTCTGCTAGCAAAACATTGTTGTCCATGATTGTGCGCCGGTCGCGCACAGTGAACGGCACCACCTGATCTGCTGGTGCAGGTGGCATTGTCCCTTGTGTGTGTGGTGTTGAAGGGCAATGTGTTGCTGCCTGTTCACGCCGGGAGCCACGCCTGTCGCCAGAGGGGCCAGGGATGGCCTGGGTGACACTCTGCCTACTGTGGGTCATTACCTCGGGCCCCGCCTTCCAAATCCCAGCTGCCCGGTCTTCTTGGTACCTCCGTGCCATGTTGCGATATCCCTTTGAGACCTTGCGGCTATGAAGGTACCGGTCCTTCCTCACCTGGAAGGCGTGGGACTCTTCTGGCGATATGTTGTCTGTCAATTAAGAGCAATGACAAAATGTGAGTCCTGATGACTATGTCAATGTTCTCCATTTTACTAGAAACACAAGGTCAGTGAACCCTGGGAGCCTACACTCTAACGTAACATTGTTAAGTTAGTAAGTGACCTGGACAATGAAATGTTGAATCCAGGATCAGTAACAACATGCTGCGGAGACTGACATGACAGTGCATGGCATGTGACATGTAGTTTCACAACCGAATGAGAATGTCAGTGTCAAATGATGGTGCTGTGACTGAGGGTGACATGTACAAGGAATTGGAAGAGGGAGGCATTAGCCCTCCGGGTGTAGCGCCTCGCTCATCCTCTTCTGTAACACAGTGCTGCATCACATGTACAATAATCAGGTGCAGCCCTGCGTGTCCCCCAGCGACGGCGTGAAGTTCATCAACTCAGCGCCAACACAGGCACAAGAGTGCAAGGGTGTCTGTGTGCAGGGGAGGCTTGTTTAAGTGTAGGAAGGTTACCCTTCCTGCACATGAGCAATCCTGGAACAGCCCTACTTACGCTTACATTTGTGCTGCATCAAGCAGCACACATGGAAACACGTTAGTTGCCTGAACACTGAGTTGTACATGAGGCGCAGGCCCTCTCTCCACCACAACTTCACAATAGGTGACGCAGTGCTGGCTAGAGGGGGAAACGTAGTTTACTTGAAATGTATAAATCTGCATGTCTTTGATCCGCAATTCTTACTCCACTGACAGTTTTACAATGCAGGGATTGACAACGCAAACTGTTACAATGCATTCCCCAAAGTAACGGCACCCAGGAGTCATAATGGTAATTGTGTTATAATGGGCAATGCGTTTTAACGAATAGCGTTGTAGAGGCCTGCGTTGTAAAATATATTGCGCAGAAATAACTGCAGAGCAAAAGCATGCGGGGTAAATGCATGCGGAGTAATGTCACAAATTTTGCAAGAGGGGCTTGTACATTTGCTTCTGAGTCTAGCAGGGGAATGACCCCAAGGAGACAGCTTGGCAACACCATTGCAGTGGCAAAACATGCAAGTAAGATACATAGGGCCATCTTTGCTAGGCGTTTGGGGAACGTGCCATCCTTGGCTTAAAGCTACGCCCTGCAACTTCTGTGAAGCTGGTATGCAGCATACATACAATAGTACTGTGCAGACCTGTGTCTGACCACACGGCCTGAAAACCACTACCTCCTTGTGCATGATCGGACCCACTTGCACAGTCATCTCAGTCAAGGGTGTACATGCATTCCATGTCTGGTCATACTCATCAGCAACACCACTCACATGTCTCCTCTCCTATCTGTACGCTCTGTAATCCACATGCATGTGCTGTAGTGTAATGTGGCTAGGGATGTGCATATAGTCAGATGCTGTACCACCATATCAAGGGTGGCATCACTATGAGGCAATGACAAAAGTAACAGTTGGGAAAAGTGGGTATGACACTGGCACTACAGGGAGCAATGCTACATTTCCCCTCCTGTTTGCATCAGAACTATGTTCTGCCATATGCCGTGCACATTTGATACGCAAATTGAAAACATTCTGCATGGGCAGGAGGGTGACCCTATGTGTGTGCATGGTAGATGGACTCAGCGCCAGGCTCTTGTGATATGCAGGGTGTGGATGTAATCTGTGGAGCACGGTGCATACATCCATCATCATGATGGACAAGAGTTGCAATGTCGATGTCTGCTCAAGGCCATGTTCCTACATTGTGTTGTAAATGGGCAACAATGTGCTGTCCAACTCTGTGAGTCACACATAAGATGTTCAACTTCACAAAAGAGTGTCCCTAGCCTAGGCCATAACTCCTACTTGCCACCCTGTAATCCATGCAAGTTTACTGTGCTCTAATCAAAAGGATCCTGACACTATCCGTCCAGCTAAGTAACATGTCATGACCACACATACACATTCAAATGATTGTTCTGAGATTGAATAAGTTGTATACAAGGTAAAAAGCAACACTCCACCAAATCACTTCAGACATAAGTGCAACCAGAATTCCAAAACAGTAAACATTTATTAACAAGTAACACAATTAACTACCCTAAACTAACACTAAGCACTACTATAACTAACCTAATCTTAACTAACTGGAACAAAGCGAATGCTAATCTAAACTATCTAACGTAACTAATACTAAACACGCAACAACATATCTAAGACATCAACCCCCCTCCCACCCTTAAACCACATCAGAAGACAGGACAAATACATAAACTAACTACACAGATATCATACACAAACATATATTTTTTTGTATTTTTTTAAATTTTTTAATAACAACAAATACATCAACCCCCCCCACCCAAAGGAAAAGGAAACTTATCCCCAAATACTACAAGAGAATAAATAACTAAAACTATGCTAAAATGTAACACTACCTATTCCTACACTACAACAACTACACTACCTAAAACTTTAAAAACGTACGTATCACTAACTAATAAGAATAAATATCATTGGGGGAACGTAGAAAAGGGGGATGGGTCTCTATTGGACAGATCAAAATGGGAGACCCAGGGCAGCCTTAATGTCCTGCAGGTGGGTGGTCTGCTCCGTCATTTCCCGTTCTATATGTGCCAACCTGATGTTCATGTCCATGATCGTACGACGGTCCCGCATAGTAAATGGCACCACCGGATCTGATCCTGCAGCTGGCATTGTAGCTTGTCCGTGGGGCTGTGAGGAGGCACCAGATTGTGTGCCAGATCCTGAGGCTGCAGCTTGTCTGTGTGGTGTTCCTGGGGGATGTGCAGATCCCTGTCCATGTTGGGACCCAAGCCTGTCGCCAGAAGGGCCCGGTATGGCCTGTGTGTCAATCTGCCTGCATCGGAGGACTACATCGGGCAACGACTTCCACCTCCCAGCTGCACGGTCAGCTTGATACCTCCTTGCTATGTTGCGGTATCCCTTGGTCACCTTGCGTATATGGAGATACCGGTCCTTCCTGACCTGGAACACGTGGGCCTCCTCTGGCGACATGTTGTCTGTCAAATAACAGCAATGACAAAATGTAAGTCCTGATGACTATGTCAATGTTCTCCATTTAAGTCAGAAACACATACATAGGAGGCAGCGCCAAAAATAAGACCTGGAAAATCCTGCTCTTACGTTGGTGAAACGAGGAGAAACAATGCATTTCTCCTCGTTGTTGATTTTTCCATGTGTGCTGCCTTGTGCAGCACACATGGAAAAAGCAAAATGCCATAGTTTGTATATGTACAGGAAGGTGTCCCTTCCTGTACATAAACAAAACTTTTAAAAAAATGACATTTTGTAAATTTCATGTGTGCTACATGAAGCAGCACACATGAAAGTTACAAAATGGCATTTTGGATTGTTTATGTGCATGAAGGGACACCTTCCAAAACATAACCAATCTTCCCCTGCACACAGACACCCTTGCACTCTGGTGCAAGGGTGCCAGCGTTGATGCTAAGATGTTACACTTAGTGCCATCGCAGGGGGAAACGCAAGGCTGCACCACATTCTTATAAATATGGTGCAGCCTTGCGTTTCATAAGTGGCGGGGCGTGACGTTAAGCCAAGGAGGCTAACGACATGCTCCGCGACTTCCTAGTACATATCCCCCTCAGTGTCAAATGATGGGTCTGTCACATACCCTAACTGAGTGGGACATGTACAAGGAATTGGATGAGAGAGGAATTAGCCCTACGGGTGTGGCGCCTCGCTCCTCCACTTCTGCAACACAGGGCTGCACCATATGTACAATATTCTGGTGCAGCCCTGCGTGTCCGCCGGCGAGGGCGTGAAGTGTATCAACTCTGCGCCAACTTAAGCACACTTGCACAAGAGTGCAAGGGTGTCTGTGTGCAGGGGAGGCTTGTTTATGGGTAGGAAAGTACCCCTTCATGCACATGAACAATACTGGAAAAGCCCTACTGTCACTTTCACTTGTGCTGCATCAAACATCACACATGGCAAAACAACATTAGGTGGCTGAACACTGACTTGTACATGAGGCGCAGCCCCTCTCGCCACCACAACTTCACAATAGGTGACGTAGTGGTGGCGATCGGGACAAACGTTGTTTAACCCACATTTTTTACTCCGCTAAAAATTTTAAAACGCTGGGCTGTACACCGCAAACTGTTACAACGCATTCCCCAAAGTAACGCCCCCCTGGAGTTAGAATAGTAATTGCGTTTTAATGGGGAATGCGTTGTACCGAATAGCGTTGTAAAGCCCTGCATTGTAAAAGGTATTGCGGAGTAAAAAATGTGGAGTAAAAGCATACGTGGTAAATGCATGTGGGGTAACGTCACATATTCGGCGAGAGGGGCTTGTACATTTGGCCATGAGTCGAATAAGGGGAATGAGCCCAAGGAGACAGCTTGACAACACCATTGCAGTGCCAAAACATGCCAATTACATACATAGGGCCATCTTTGCTAGGTGGTGGGGCAACGTGCCATTGGTAGCCTTGGCTTAAAGTTACGCCCTGCAAATTTTGGAAAGCTAGTATGCAGCATGCATACAATAGTACTGTGCAGACCTGTGTCTGATCCCGCACAGCCTGAAAAACACTACCTCCTAGTGCATGATCTGGCCCACTTGCACAGTCATCTCAGTCAAGGATGTACACACATTCCATGTCTGGTCATACTCATCACCAACACCACTCACATGCCTCCTCTCCTGTCTGTACACTCTGAAATCCCCATGCATGTACTGTAGTGACAGAACACATTGATATTTCTTGCATGGGTATCACTGACTGGGGATGTGCAAAGTTACATCTGGAAGACATATGCAATGCTCCATCTTCACTTACTAATTTGTACACCCTTCACACTTCCACGAAACACCATCACACTGGAGTCAAGGTACATGTGATACACACCCATACTGCATACTACTAAGTACATGATTTGAGCCAGACATTCATCACATCTCACATTTACAATATTTAATGGGTGAACTCACCAGTGGCGTGTGGGTACCTGAAGGTGTCAATATCCCCCTGTGTGATGAGTGGTCTTCCAGCTGTGAGACATAAAACGAAACGTGTGTTGGTAACAGACGAAAATTCACACATGTGTCCTATTCATCATCCAATTCATCACCATCAATGACAATGCTCTGTAACTATACTGTTGCAGTTCATGTTGCATTCATGATTGTGTCTAGTTTACCTGTTATTCCCACAAGACATGAGAATGCAGAGTTAGGCCAAACAAGACAATCATGCTTGCACATTCACACATTTTGCACAGACGACTTGTGTGACACATTCCCAAGGTCCCGTTTCTCCCAACAACATCATGTTCTCCATGCTCTCTTGACAATAGCATCGCTGGAGATCGCACAAGGCTGTGTCACAACTATTGATGGTGTATGACACTCTGGATATGTCCTATGATAAATGTAGAAATTTTCATATCTCATACAACGTTACTTTAAACCTAGGTACAAGGGCAGCGTACATAGGAGGCAGCCCCAATATTAAAGGTTAGGGAAAAGCTGATCCTAACTTAGCAAAACTAGGAGAAAAGCATTATTCCTCATCTTTTTAGCTTTTCCCATGGGTGCTGCTTTGTGCAACACACATGGAATAAGCAAAATGCCTTGGATTGTTTATGTAGAGTAAGGTCACCCTTCCTGCACATGAACAATCTTTGCCCTGCACGCAGACACCCTTGCACTATGGTGCAAGTGTGCCATCGTTGGCACTACACTGCTAAATGTTTTGCCAGCGCAGGTGGAAACGCAAGCCTGCACCATATGCTTGTAAACATGGTGCAGCGTTGCGATTCTGAAGTGGAAAAGTTAGGCGTGAAGGCATGACGTTGAACGCCTCAATCCGCCACTTTCTTGTACCTATACCCCATTGTGTTACAGACAGCATTTTTTATTAGTAACAAAAAGATTCATTTAACTATTTAGAGGTTATACTTACCACCTTGTTGGCCAATGAGGACTCCCTGGTGGTCCAACATGTCACCCTCACGGCCAACGCAATCCTGCCATCGATGCTTCCATTGTCGGACAGTCCTGTCCACACCAAAGACCCGCAGCATCTGGCTCCTCACATGATCCCACCTCACCTTCCTCACACGTACCGCATAGCTCTGAAGGATCCGACCCCCACTTTCAATCATCAAGGGCAGGTAGTGCTTCACTAGCCAAAGGAAGCCCCCCAATGCCCCCTCCAACATCCTGCCCTCCCTACCCACAGCCACCATCTCCCAGCACACACCTAAACCCACTCCTAATAAATAAAATCCAAATATATACCCCAACAACTATGAAGAATGTAAAATACCCCTTGGACAAACACCCGACAAGATTTAGTACAAGACGCAAAAAACACGTAAGGACAAGTACACAAGACTTCACAGGGACACTAGGGACAGTTCACAGGACACAACCACACTCTCAAATCCAAATTCAGCAGCACACTACACCTAACACCTCCAACACTCTTCACAATCACAAGAAGTGTGCTCAAAAGAGAAAGTGAAAGTGCACAGTACTCCTCCAGGCAACAGGATACATGCTGACATCACTTCCTGTGTGTTTGCGGCCCGTTTTTGACTTTGCGGTCATATTCTGCACGCAAATTGGCTTTTGCTGTAATATTCCATGTTGTCACATGTATTTAGCTATATTTTTCAATCGCGGTTATGAAAAAATTGTCGCTTTAGCGTTAATGCAGCAAAAATTTGGACGCTAAGTGCAAGTTGTTCCCGGGATGAACAGTATCTGCTGAAATTTCCTCTCTGAGACCAAAACACACCCTAAAATCATCTACGACCCCAAAACACACCCTAAAATTCATCTATGACCCCAAAACACACCCTGAAAATCATCTATGACCCCAAAACACACCCTAAAATTCATCTCTGACCCCAAAACACATACCCACCCACAAACTTACAATTCACCCTTACTAACCACACAATGTTTAACTTCCACTTGTCAGATAGATGTAATTATGCAGAGAATGAACATGCACACAAGGTTTTGGTGTTGTGATGTTTTATTGCACAAACTATGCTTTTGTGCATTTTGCACAGAAAAGAAAAATGGGATGTCATATTTTGACGTGCCTATGTGAAGAAATTATTAATAATTCTGTCCCTTCATGCTGATCCTGCAGCAGAAGCTGGGGTGTGTGCAGCATCAGCCTCGTCTTCTTGGTCATCCTCAGGATTGTCCGGTTCATCCGGCACTTCAATCCATGGCGCATTGGTGCAGACACTTATGTTATGCAACACACAACATGCCACGATGATCTTGCACACTAGTTCAGGGCTGTACAGCAGTCTGCCGCCTGAGATGTCGAGGCACCGGAACCGTGACTTAAGCACGCCAAATGTTCTCTCCACAATGGACCTGGTGCGTCCAAGGGCAACATTGTCCTGTCTCTGTGCCTGGGTGTTTGTGGCTCTGAGGGGTGTCATCAGCCATGGAGAGAGTGCATATCCTTGATCACCTGTGACATATAATGGAGAGATGTGTCCATTAGTATTTGTGCCTGTTGTGTTTGCAGAGTTTCTATTTTTGGGTGTGTGATTTGTGCTACTTTGGTAATTCGGATTTGTCATGTGTAGCTTCAGACAATTGACCAGCATCAATGCAAATTACATTGCCTCCCAGCTGCTCGTCCCTCCCCCCTTCCCTATTTCTCGGCAGCGCGTTTGCGCCGCTGGTGCAACGAAGGCGCGCAAAAGGCAAGCCCGTCTGCGCACGTCCGTGACCAGACCATGACCAGCGCCAGGGCCCTTGGATCTCCTAACGTCTATCACTACGGCTCATCCGCCGTCCTCACACTCAACCCCGGAAGAAACTACAACTGCCAACAGGCCACAATGAACATGACCCACGGCCAGTTCTCCTGTCGCAACTGCCGCCAGACCTTCACCACAGCCACGGCCGCCAACACCACCAACGCCCTAAGATGCATCCTCCTCACCGTGCGCTCCCTGCACAGACACGCCGTGGAAATCTGGAACCTCCTGGACACACTCTCACCCGACATCGCCTTCTTTACAGACACCTGGACCACCACCTCCTCCGCCCCTGACATCGCCCTCACAATCCCGGACGGATACAAGATCTAGAGGGAGGACTGCCCCAACCATCTGTGAGGAGTCCTCGCCATCACGCACAAAAACTCCCTCTGCCTCTCCACCTCCAGCGACACCTTACCCGCTGCCGAAGACCTGCACTTCCAGGTCCAGACCAGCCCCATTTCCACACTCTGTGGCACACTCGTCTACAGACCCCCCGGACCTCTGGACCGCTTCACCAACACCATCACTGACCTCATCGCACCCCACGCCATCGCCTCCATGAACTACATACTCATCGGAGACCTGAACTTCCACCTCAACAACACCAACGACCCCAACTCCACTACTCTCGGGATGAAAAGCTCACCAACATCGGACTGAAACAACTCTTCACCACACCGACCCACAAGGCAGGACACACCCTCGACCCCATCCTCGCAGGAGGAAACAGCGTACACTTCAGCCACACCACGCAACACCCATGGACCGACCACCACTGCGTACACTTCCTCAGCGACAAACCCAAGCCGGCCAAACCCGCACCTCACGCCCCGCAAAGGAACTGGAGCAGAGTCACCAAGGAGCAGCTGAAATCCACCCTCAACCGCAACACCCCCACCGCTGCAGCCGGCGCAAACCGCGCTGCCAGGGAATTACACACATGGATCTCCAAATGCGCAGACAAACTCACCCCGCTACGGAACTCCGACAGACAGCGCACCAGAAAAGCTGCCTCGTTCACCACCGACCTCAAAGAATCCAGACGCACCTACAGACCCCTGCAGACCCCTGGAGAAGAACACGTTAAACTTCAAGACACCCGTAAACTTCACCACCTACAAGAACGCCATGACGAAATACCACCAACGCATCTGTACCACTAAAAGGACCTTCATCCACAACAAAATCGTCGCCTACTCCACCAACTCCAAAGACCTCTTCAACGTCATCCAGAAATTCACCAAGCCCCCCAGCTAAGCCACGGACAATGTCATCCTGGACCCGTCTCAATCCGTATTCCGCAGCAACCACAGCACCGAGCCCGCCCTACTTGCCGCCACTGACGACATCGGCATCCTCCTCAACCAAGGCCACACCGCAGCCCTGATTCTACTCGACCTGTCAGCAGCATTCCACACCGTCTCCCACCGCACACTAGCGGGCAGACTACATGACGCCGGCATACAAGGAACCACCCTCAACTGGATCAGATCATTCCTCACTGGCAGAAGCTAAAAGATCAGACTGCCACCCTTCCTCTACAAACCCACGAAAATCAACTGCAGAGTGCCCCAGGGATCATCGCTCAGCCCAACCCTCTTCAACATCCACATGGCCCCCCTCGCTGCCATCATCCAACAGCATGGCCTCAGCATAGTATCCTACGCCGAGGACACCCAGCTCATACTCTCCCTCACCAAGGAGCCCACCACCACCAGACTCAACTTCCAGGAAGGAATGCAGGAAGTCGCGACCTGGATGAGCAACAGCTGCATGAAACTCTACGCAGAGAGGACATAAGTCCTCATCCTCAGAACCACCCCAGCGGCATGGAACAACACCTGGTGGTCCACCGCCCTCAGCAGCCCCCCGACCCCCACGGACCACGCCAGAGACCTGGGCATCGTACTCGACTCCTCCCTCTCCATGAACTGATAAGTCACCGCCGTCACCTCCAGCTACTTCAACACCCTCCGCATCCTCCATAAGAGCTTCACATCCCCCCCCCCGAGTCAAAATAGACAGTCACCAACGCACTCATTAACAGCAGACTAGACTACGGAAACGCCCTCTATGCCGGCATGGAAAAGTCTCTGCTCCGCAAGCTCCAGACTATGCAGAACACTGCCGCCAGACTCGGGCTTGTGTTCACACTTTCCTCATAGGTCCTGACCCTCCAACACACCTACTTGGTTCCCACCTCTCCCAGCATTTGCAGATGTGTGACGGAGGTGCAGGACCTTTGATGAAAGTTTGTTTACAAGGCTACCCCCAGTGACCGCAGTCCCTTGGGTTCTTATGTATGGTAGGTGGACATGTTACAATGTGACATTTGCTACATGTGCATTCTCACATTTATGAGTTACATGATTGTGGACTTGAGGTGTGTGGTGTGTTCAGTTAGTACTTTCCAACAAGCAGTCCATTTCCATACGTGCCATTCTCAAACCGCTGGTTGATGATGGACTGCCGGAAGATGTAGGAGTCATGCACACTCCTTGGAACCTTGGAAACGACATTGGTGAACAAGCCCCGGTGGTCCACAATTGCCTGCATGTTCATGGAGTGTGTGTGCTTCCTGTTCCGGTAGATGTGTGCAGTGTCCGCAGGAGGAACAAGTGGGACATGGGAGCAGTCAATTGCCCCCAACACATGCGGAAAGCCAGCAATGGCATAGAAGCCTTGCTTGGTGTCAAGCTGTTCTTGAGTAGTGTTGGGGAAGGGTAGGTGCTGTGGCGTCAGGCTGATTATGGCATCCAAGACAGTTGGGAGGAACCTTGAAAAGGATGATTGGGAGACTCCCCCAACTCGGGCAGCGGTTGGTTGGAAGGTACCGGAGGCCAACATGTGCAGCACTGCTAATAGCTTTGTCTGCGGAGGGATGTTGGTGCTACGCTGTGTTGGTGCCTACAGCCTGGGGGCTATCTGGGTCAGTATGCGGAGGATGGAGGACCTTTTCAGCCTGTAGTGGGCTATCACATCCTTTGGCGTTAGGTCCATCAGGGTGATGCGTTGACGATAGACCCGCTGTCTTCTCTGGCGCTGCCTCCGTGGTGGTCCTGGGGGCGAGGGCGGTGGTTGTTGTGGTCTTCTTGGTGCTCCAAGCTGCATGAGTAGTACCTCCATGGCATCAGTAGGTTAGCAAATGTGGCTCTGGGCTAGTCTCCCTTATGTCCTGTTTTTTTATCTCCATTTTTAAGACCACCTTTTTTCTGGCCTTAAAAACCAGCCGCTAACGGGCCTTAGCGGCTGTTTTTGGAACATATCGCCGGACCGGGAGATCATTGTAAATATCGCAAAGTGGGGTTAGCGGCCGTTTTTGCACGGGAACGCCTACCTTGCATCTCATTTTCTTTAGCTATCGCTAACAGAAGTGGCGATCAGAAAAACGGAGGATTTCGCCAGTTATCTGTCGCTAACCGTGGTTAGCGGCAACTTGTACATATGGCGATAAAAAAAAGCCGCCGTGTCGTCAAAATATTGACACTACGGCAGCGTTAACTCCTTGCACATATGCCCCTCAGTTCGCCAGTGGGGAAGTTGGGAGCCTCCAACCATGTTGCTTTGGAAGGCAGGAGTGGACTGGTGTATGTAAATGTTGGGTCAATGGAGAGACTTTGGAAATTTGACCTAAAGTCAGGGGTGGTCATGATGTCTGCTTCGCTAGAATATTCTGATTACAGTGAACGACAACATGTGTCACACAAAATTGTAGCAAAAGAGTCAATCTGTTTCGCTGTTCTTCTGTTACTGCAAAATATACAATAAAAATATTTTTTAAAAAGAACAACAAACAAGAAACAGTACAAACCTGGCTCAATGACATGACATGACCCATATTTGAACCTCAACTTTCACCGAATGCCAAGTCTCTTAGACTCATCCTAGATGCGAACCACACCCTCAAGGAACGCATTGCTAAAAAGCATCTGCTTGATACCGGTATTCTCTTCTAAAGAAAGTCAGACTGTTTCTTCCAGAAAGCGACTTAGAACTGTTGTTCAAGTCCTCATACTTTTGCATTGGTATGGTGTTAATGCCCTCTTCCTTGACCTCCCAGACTCCACACTGGAACCCCTAAAGGGAATCCTACATGGCGCAGGACATCTCATCCAGGGCCTGAAGAAATATGATGGCATCACCCCCATCCAGATGGAACTGCATTGGCTCCCATTGCTTGCCCACACTATCTTCAAAACCAGCTGCATCGTTTAGAAAGCCATCTTGGAGACAAGCTCACCATCTCTAATGATTCTCGGCACTCTGCAGCCCGGACACTCTCAATCTGCAGACTAAGAAGTGCAAGAAAGAAAAAAACAAGACAGCAGGCATTTTTCATCTATGCACTTAGAAGTTGGGACATCCTGGACCACCCCAAAGCTGTTCCAATTTAGCAAAGAGTTGAAGACTCTTCTCTTTAAGGAACACTACATCACAAAGCATTACCGTCCAAAACCCAGCTTCCTCTCCTAGTACTCTTTGACTTTATGCTCGTCTTTCACTATGTACAGCATGTTGGAGCCTTTTGGCTTTATTCTTAATACCATATCCGTACATGCACTGCACAACTAAATACAAATATAACATAAAATCCTTCTCTTTCAACAATTTTGACACCAAAACTAACAATTTTTACATATCAAATAAAAAGCAGAGCTATTGGCATTGCCAATGCTTCTTTAATGTCAGTAGCAGAGTGCTGTATTAATTTTCTGTTGGTAAAACAACGTTACTTTAGTATTTCCTTCTGTTATAGTTTTTGCCATGTTAATTATAGGATCTGTGTATGTTTTATTGTTCGCTGCACCTGGAAGCTGGGTCCCTGGGATTTGATTGTGGACTACAATAAGATCAGCAGTATAACACAATGCAATAACCCTGAAATTATGTTCGATATTTCTTTAAAGCATGTGCCTCCATAGGGACGGGATGATATAAACCAACAAGACCATTTCATGGTACAGAGAAGGAATATGATCCTGGGAATAATTCCATACATAGATTTAGGTTACGGCCTGCCACACAATGGTAGGTTTTTTCTACATACTTACTGATTATTGTTTACTTTTGAAAACCTGAAAACTCTGGAGAGAATATTTTAATGATTCAAAACATTTGCTTTCAAATTTGGTTTAATGGATTTACCTCAATGATGTGGTATAAGAAAACAAATTCTGATCACATGGACATCTTTTTTAAATGAGGGGACAGTGCTGCTTTTTTTAATTTTTCTCAAGCAACAATGGCAGGATTTAAATGTAAAGCACAAATAGTGATTATGACTATTAAGACACTAACCCAATATTTCTACATGTTTCAACTCTTGATGATACTGACTAGAGTAAACAAACCTCTCCACTCAGTATATACATGCTGCTCCAGATAGGGAAGGGCTAGTCACAGAGTACTTTTAGAGTATGTAAAGTAGTACTACTATACTACTATATTAAGAACTCTAATATACCTTTGTGAATTGGCCCCAAAGCATCTAAGATTGGGGAAAGTGGGAAAGTTCAGGGAAAACTCATCTGCAATTTTTACACATAGATAATCATTCAAATAATTTTTAAAACATTAAATAGTAAAATTAAAACTTTAGCTGACTTAAGAACCTGAATTAACATCAGCACATCTTAGAAATTAAAGATCACAAATGGCATCATATTAATATGTCAGAGAGATAACCGAACAAGAAAACATGGTGGAAAACGATCCAAAATTAAAATGCCTAATGTGTAGTTCAAAATGTATAATGGACTATTCAATTCTTCTAGGGATCTTTGACAGTCAAGTCTCTCAGTGACCTTGTCTCTAAACTTTGTAAAACAGACAATGAGCCTGCAGTCCTTACCCCAAAAGCAATGATTAATTGCCTCCTGAAAGACACAGTTATTCAATTCTCTGAATAAGAGCTTTAACCAAAATTGTCTTTTCCATTCAAAACAGTGACAGGTACACAGGACATAGGCCAGAAATTCCTTTGGGAAGGGACAAGAGCCACAAGAGCTGTCATCGCATGGATGTTTCCATCTTTGGGAAACTTCCCAGACATCAAATAGGCCCATCCGTACTTGTAAGAACCTACTTTTTTAGTTTCTCACCAGAGACAATGTCAAAAAAGGTTGGGGCTTCATCTCGCCATAGGTTGCAACTACATGTTGATTATGAGTTTTGATTGTAAACCCAGAAGATCTTTATTTTACTGACAGCATTTTTACTGCCTTTCCTAGAAGAAATTTAAAGGCCCCATACAAGATGTTCAGGTCCCATGGATGGTTCATTTGAAGATCTTCCACGGATTGCAAAACAGCCTCCTGCCAAGGCGACACAGGCAAATTAAACATATCTTTGCCCAGATTAAATTTGAGGCTCCCATCTTCACCCTATTGAACTTAAACCAGAATAAAAAAGAAACATTGGCTCTCTGTGCCAATGTTTGTTCAAGTCTAATTCTAAGCTTATCTGGGATTCTCATGTGGAGTTTAGGGTCTAAATAGTTGACAAAAGAGTTGTGATTGATTCTTATTTAGCCAACCCCCAAATTGATCGGGAAATTCTTCGAGCCCATTAAGAAAATGTAGCTTTTATAATTTGAAAAATTGTAAAATGGGCGGGCATGTAATATTATTTGCTATTTTGCAAAGTCCTGCTGTGATCCCTGTAGAGCGTTTTTGCAGAGCTTTCATGTGACTGCCTGAAGAGCCGGAGGACTGAAACTCAATGCCTAAATACTTGTATAAGTATCAATTATATACTTCCCTAATTTCCAAGACAATGGATACCACTTGCAGATCCTTGTAAAAGTGACAATTTTCACTTTCCCTAAATGTTTTTCTAATCCATTGATCTTAGAGTAGGAGGACAGGTTGCTAAGAGAGTGTTGAAGCCCAGCAGCCGAAATATCCAGCAGTACCGTGTCATCGACATATTGCATAATGTGCACACTGTGCAGGGACTGGCCATTGAGTTTCAAAGGACAAACTTTGGGTTTTTTCAGAGCTGGTTCAATATTGGCAGAAAATATATTAAAAGGAATGGGGGCCTGTTTTAACCCTTTGCCCATAGGGACTCAATTAGACAGAGTACTATCACTGCTACGTTTGACATTGCCCTATACATGGAGAGTATAGGGCAATGATGAGATTTAATATTTTTGCCAGAAGACCCCAATTGCTCAACTTCTGCCATAGCTTGGCCCTGTCAATGCTATCAAATGTTTTTTTGTAATCAATAAAGTATGCATGTAAAGCTTGTTTGTTGACAAGGGACTTATGCACTAGGAAGGCAGGTGCCATGATATTGTCAATGGTTCCGGCATTTTTATAGAAAACTGTCTGAAACCAGAGTATTATATTTGTCCGATTAGCCCGATCTTGTAAATCTTGCAGGATTAGTGAGGCAAAAAAATTGGCACCCACACCGACCAGGTCTATCAGTCTACAATTCTCTGGGTGACTTGTGCTCCCTTTTTTATGTATAGGGACTATGTACACCCCCTGTCACGATTGGGAACCAAGCTGGTTAGTAAAATATTATCAAAAACACTGCTCGTTGCATTGGTTCCACTTAAACAATTGCTGTCTGGAGCCAATGAGCCCTGGCGCAACATTACTCCTGCCCTTAACAATGATCTTCTCTAAGACTGAGGGCATAATCCTGGGAGATCTTGGGCATGCCCTTTGGTTCAGAAATTGGGTCATTGTTAGAGTTTCCTTAAATGAAGGAGATGGTAATTCAAAAGATGTCAGATTGGTTCTATAAAATGGATAGGATTGTGCCCTCTTTGTACTTTTACTGATAGGGAGCTGGATATTTCGGAAACAATTATAAAGGCATGTAAGAATGCTTGAAAGAGCACTCCTGTAGTACACAATTGCTTTTGTGAATCAGATTCATAGAGATTAGGGGACCATTCACAAAGGCATTTTGGAGTACATTTAGGGTCGATTCCGATTCGGGCCGGAAAAAGCACCGACCGACTCGGATCCGGAAATAATACCGACCGACACGTACCTGTGGCGCCCGACACGCCAAGTACGATGCAAGGCGTGAAAAATCCGACCGACACGTACCGAACCCAAGTCGACCGACCGAGCCGCACGGAAAACAGCAATCCGGTCGGAAAAACACGCGAATCCAACCGACCGACACGCACCCGGAACAAATCCGACCGAAACGTACACGCGAATTCCAAACCGCAAAGTACGATGCAAGGCGCGAAAACCACGAGCGAGTCGGACGGAGGCCAAGCCGTACGACCGACACGCATACAAAACCGAGCTGAAGCAACACAAAACACCGCGACCGACGCGTACGCAGCATAGAAAACTGCACAAACACAGCGTGAACGAAACGGAGAAGACCGTACGAGACAAATGCAGAGTCCGACTCGGTCACAAGAACGTTTCCAACATACACAGACAGTACAAAGGAAAATTCACCCAAAAAAAGGCCAAACAAGCAATTACCAAGCCAATAAATACTGGGGGGGGGGGGTGGGGACAGAGAGCAAAGACACACCCACAACTCCACCCATATAAAGGACACAAATCACAACCATGAGCCTTTGCAAATGCCATTCCACTGCCAGCACCCAAGAGAAAGCAACCACACACCCACAGCTCATCCCTCACACAAGCCACACACCATCAGCACACCAACAAATACCTACCTCACATACACCCAGCAAAACACACTCACACACCCTCACCTGCACACCAACACACACATCACTCACCATCACCACCCATCACCATGCCCCCCAAGAAGAATCCCAAGTTCCTAGATTGTGAATTGGAAGTCATGGTAGACGAGATCCTCAGGGTAGAGCCACAGCTGTTTGGCACACTGGTCCAACAGACCCCTATCTCCCAGAAAACCAAGATGTGGGAGAGGATCATCAACAGGGTGAACGCACAATCACCATGTCGGCGCACAAAGAGCGACATCCAGAACAGGTGGTATGACGTGCACAGGAGGGTACGGGACCTGCTCAAGAAAGACTACATCAACAGCCAATACACCGGCAGTGGCCCTCCTGCCAAGCCAATATACCTCAGGCCCTGGGAGGAGAAGGTGCGGGCCATCCTTCCGCCAGTGAGCGTATATGGACTAGAGGACATCCCAGAGCCTGGTGAGTACACAACAAATGTACACAATATACTGCCACAAAACACACACATCACTGTCAAGGGGAGAGTCAAACCATGCACTCATAGCAATTACACAGCAACCAGAACAGAATCATCCCAAAATGTGTATGTCAGTCAGATAAACACAACACATGCCATCAAAAAAGTCACATCCAACTGTGCCATCACATGTACAAACACAACTACAACTACAGCTAGGCAGTGGCACAAATAGAACTAACAAACACATCCAGACATGTAGCCACCACAACAACACCAACACACAGTGAAGACCACTCAAAGGAAGGAATTCTGTGTATGCTGGCCAAGTCAGTGTAGCCAATAGCATCATGGGAGTCGCAGTCACACATATTGCCCCCCCCACAACTGTCCCATCAACACCACCATGAACCATGCGCACATCACAGGGAGTGGAGAAGGACTCACAAGATGGCTGACACTGGCTGGTGCTGTGGGGAGCACAAGGCCCTGCTGGCAACTGTGCACCAACAAACAGCAGGACACCACTGACTGACATCCTGAGAGACAACTTCCACTCCCTGCAATGCAAGCACGTTCCATGGTGGGATATCTGGCTAGCTGGGTGGGAAGGAGGACTTGCAGCACTGACCATAGTCACAAGCACCTCCCCTCACACACACCCCAACACAAACTCCACAGAACCCACCTGGTAGAATGCAATGCCCCCATCCTAACACAAGATCCCACAAAGAACCACCACCCTGGGTTATGTTGTGTGAAGCACAGGGCCACTCTTGGGACTTTTAGCCAAACAACTGCCAGGACAACACTCCCAGCCATCCTGTCAGCACAGCCAGCCCACCCCACAGGGAAGCAGAGTCAAAAGGAAGGAAGCATGGGCATGCTGGGAAGGGGGGTGGAGGCAATAGCATGATGGGAGTCGTAGTCACAGCTCTACATCCCCCACCACATGGCCCATCAAGCCCACACTCACGCATGCACATCCCACAGAGAGTGGAAAGGCCCATCAAAGATGTCTGACACTGTTGCTGTGTCGTGGGGAGCACAAGGGCATGCTGGGTACTGCACACCAACCAACAGCAGGACACCACTGTCAGCCATCTTGCCATTGCTCTCACACCCACACACACTGAACTCCCCACAAAAGCAAGTAAGTATGGGAATGCTGGGAAGTGGGGTGGAGGCAATAGCATGATGGGAGTCGTAGTCACAGATAGCTCACCCCCACAACTGTCCCATCAACACCACCCTGAACCATGCTCACATCACAGGGAGTGGAGAAGGACTCACAAGATGGCTGACACTGGCTACTGCTGTGGGGAGCACAAGGCCCTGCTGGCAACTGTGCACCAACAAACAGCAGGACACCACTGACTGACATCCTGAGAGACAACTTCCACTTCCTGCAATGCAAGCACGTTCCATGGTGGGATAACTGGCTAGCTGGGTGGGAAGGAGGACTTGCAGCACTAACCATAGTCACAAGCACCTCCCCTCACACACACCCCAACACAAACTCCACAGAACCCACCTGGTAGAATGCAATGCCCCCATCCTAACACAAGATCCCACAAAGAACCACCACCCTGGGTTATGTTGTGTGAAGCACAGGGCCACTCTTGGGACTCTTAGCCAAACAACTGCCAGGACAACACTCCCAGCCATCCTGTCAGCACAGCCAGCCCACCCCACAGGGAAGCAGAGTCAAAAGGAAGGAAGCATGGGCATGCTGGGAAGGGGGGTGGAGGCAATAGCATAATGGGAGTCGTAGTCACAGACATAGCTCACCCCCACAACTGTCCCACCAACACCACCCTGAACCATGCTCACATCACAGGGAGTGGAGAAGGACTCACAAGATGGCTGACACTGGCTACTGCTGTGGGGAGCACAAGGCCCTACTGGCAACTGTGCACCAACAAACAGCAGGACACCACTGACTGACATCCAGAGAGACAACTTCCACTCCCTGCAATGCAAGCACGTTCCATGGTGGGATATCTGGCTAGCTGGGTGGGAAGGAGGACTTGCAGCACTGACCATAGTCACAAGCACCTCCCCTCACACACCCCCAACACAAACTCCACAGAACCCACCTGGTAGAATGCAATGCCCCCCATCCTAACACAAGATCCCACAAAGAACCACCACCCTGGGTTATGTTGTGTGAAGCACAGGGCCACTCTTGGGACTTTTAGCCAAACAACTGCCAGGACAACACTCCCAGCCATCCTGTCAGCACAGCCAGCCCACCCCACAGGGAAGCAGAGTCAAAAGGAAGGAAGCATGGGCATGCTGGGAAGGGGGTGGAGGCAATAGCATGATGGGAGTCGTAGTCACAGCTCTACATCCCCCACCACATGGCCCAGCAAGCTCACACTCACGCATGCACATCCCACAGAGAGTGGAAAGGCCCATCAAAGATGTCTGACACTGTTGCTGTGTCGTGGGGAGCACAAGGGCATGCTGGGTACTGCACACCAACCAACAGCAGGACACCACTGTCAGCCATCTTGCCATTGCTCTCACACCCACACACACTGAACTTCCCACAAAAGCAAGTAAGTATGGGAATGCTGGGAAGTGGGGTGGAGGCAATAGCATGATGGGAGTCGTAGTCACAGACATAGCTCACCCCCACAACTGTCCCATCAACACCACCCTGAACCATGCTCACATCACAGGGAGTGGAGAAGGACTCACAAGATGGCTGACACTGGCTACTGCTGTGGGGAGCACAAGGCCCTGCTGGCAACTGTGCACCAACAAACAGCAGGACACCACTGACTGACATCCTGAGAGACAACTTCCACTTCCTGCAATGCAAGCACGTTCCATGGTGGGATAACTGGCTGGCTGGGTGGGTGGGAAGGAGGACTTGCAGCACTAACCATTGTCACAAGCACCTCCCCTCACACACACCCCAACACAAACTCCACAGAACCCACCTGGTAGAATGCAATGCCCCCCATCCTAACACAAGATCCCACAAAGAACCACCACCCTGGGTTATGTTGTGTGAAGCACAGGGCCACTCTTGGGACTTTTAGCCAAACAACTGCCAGGACAACACTCCCAGCCATCCTGTCAGCACAGCCAGCCCACCCCACAGGGAAGCAGAGTCAAAAGGAAGGAAGCATGGGCATGCTGGGAAGGGGGTGGAGGCAATAGCATGATGGGAGTCGTAGTCACAGACATAGCTCACCCCCACAACTGTCCCATCAACACCACCCTGAACCATGCTCACATCACAGGGAGTGGAGAAGGACTCACAAGATGGCTGACACTGGCTACTGCTGTGGGGAGCACAAGGCCCTGCTGCCAACTGTGCACCAACAAACAGCAGGACACCACTGACTGACATCCTGAGAGACAACTTCCACTCCCTGCAACGCAAGCACGTTCCATGGTGGGATAACTGACTGGCTGGGTGGGTGGGAAGGAGGGCCGGCTGTCAACCAAACACAACCAATGCAGACCATGTTCACACCCCAAAAAATACATAGAAATGCCCAAATAATGCAGGACAATGTGCCACACCAATATCAACCCCTGACTGTGACGACTTAGGACAATGCAATGTACAGGCCCGCACCCAGAGGCACAGTCACAACTGTCATGTGTGTCAACCATTGATGCCTGCAGAAACATAACATACATTGTTTGTGTCTCCCAAAAACAGGTGATGATGGGGACACAGCAGCAGACGCTGAGGAGTCCCAGTCCCAGGCTCAAGAGGATGCGGAGCTCACTGGCGTCGTACAGCCTCTGTCCTCCTCGGACGATGAAGACCAACCTGGCACATCCGGTGCAAGTCTACATGCAGCACCAGCAGGACCACCAGCTGCAGCACCAGCAGGACCACCAGCTGCACCCCCTGCACCCACCCCTCCAACGACTGTCACCACAAATACCATCCCTGCCGACATGGACAGAACAAGGAGCAACACCAGCACAGGGACCCTGGACCAACCTGGGGCCATGGACACCACCACCACCACCAACCCCCAAGGTGGACCAGGGTTATCTGTGCGTGCCACTGCACACACTGCACATGTCAGCAGGGGTGGTGGGAGGGGTGGGAGACAGAGGTCGCTGCTTGCAGACGTTGCTGGTGTGCATGATGACCCACAACTGGTACGCATAGCTGATGCGTACCAGTCCAGCACCGGAGACCTCAGCCAGGTAGTGGGGCTCCTCAGAGACATGAAACAGCAGCAGGCTGCCCATCATGCCCGCTTGGACTCCCACATGTCCCACGTGGAGTCACACATGTCCCGCGTGGACTCACACATGTCCCGCGTGGAGTCCAAGTGGGATGCACTGCATGAGATGACGGCGGTGCACAGGGACATTTTACAATGCCTCCGCCAGATGAACAGCAACCAGTCCACACCTCCCTGTGTGCCAACAACATCTGGTGCCGAACAAACTGCAACTGCCACAGGGAGGGAGGATGACTCTGGCGGAGAGTCCCCTGCACCGCAGCAGCCTGTACTTGAGGGGCCCCCCAAGAAGAGGGGTCGTCCGAGGAGGGGCAAGTGAGAGGCCGATGGCCAAGCACAACTCCCAGGAAGCCTGAACCTGTTCTGGATGTTCGCCTTTGTGCACAGACTGTTCACCCTGTTGACGGCAACACTACTCCCACACATTGCATGGGGAGTACAAGTTGGACCAATGTGTCAGACAACTGTGGCCCCGATACTGGGGATTCTGTCTACCAGGACTTTCAATTCACCTAGGAACTTCGGATTGCAAGATTTATGTACAGCACTACCCATCCTATGCACTATTCACACAAATGTATCACAATAAACACACTAATACACCATACTTGCCTCTGTCGTGATTCCAACGTGGGTGCTGTTATGGGGATGATGAACTGCAAAATTACACTGTGTATGCGAACTGCAACAGCAAGGACAACACAGGCATGTGAGTAAAGGCAACGTGACACATATGAGGGAGACACACCACCAGGGCTACACAACACATACACACCTAGGCCATCTGACTCATTGCCTACACTGATGTTGCCAGGGAAGACGGTGCAATGCACAGACACCACACCCATTCCCAGTTGTAGTCAAGTAGCCCACAGGTGCAGTAAGCAAATGGCACTCAAATGTGTGACCACAGACAACGCACATCACAAAGTGAAGCACAGGTTTATTACACAGTTGCAACATGTCGTAACCACTACAGATGCAAGGTAATCCCACCTGGCAGCGGGCACACAGTCAACAACTGTAGACGGAAGGAAGTCCATGGGTGTGGCGCACATCACCTGTAGGGACACAACAGCTACCAGCCTGGAAGTGCAATCACGTCGTCGGTGGACACAGTTGACCAAACGAATCTGAAAGTACCCTGTGAAGGACAGAAATGACACACAGTCAAAAGCAATGGAGTACAGGACAGAACAGCAAAACTCATGCACAATACATGTTACAAGATACCCACCCAGAACCAAGTTAGCATGTCAACACTGTTGGGGAGTACAGCCCACCTGTAAGCACACATCGCAACACACATCCAGTCAAGTAGCCCATGGACACACTCCAACAGCACCAGAGCACCACCTACACATCATGCCAACTCACATCATTGACATGACACCTCAGGATACTCACATTCAGCTAAAGAAGTTGGTGATGAGCTGTGTGCGGACATCACCATCATCATCATCATCATCATCGTCACTGGCATCGTGGTCCAGGCCAGGATCCTCCACAGGTGGCGGATGTTGGTCATTGTCATCCTGGATGAGAGGCAACTCCTTCCGCACTGCCAGGTTGTGGAGCATGCAGCAGACGATGATAATCTTGCACACTTTCGCAGGGGCATATGGGAGGGACCCTCCGGTCTTGTCCAGGCAGCGGAAGCGGCTCTTCAGGAGACCAAATGTCCGCTCAATCACTCTCCTGGTCCGACCATGTGCCTCATTGTAGCGCATCTGGGCTGGTGTCACAGGGTTCCTGAGGGGTGTCAGCAACCACGGCATGTTGGGGTATCCCGAGTCACCTACGGACAGACAAGTGCACATTAGCTGACTTGGAAAAGTGGGCGGAATACTACAGATCAGATCACACACAATGGCACAAAGTCAGTACACACCGACAAGCCAGGCACGCTGGTTCTGCATCTGTGCCATCATCCTGGGGATGCGACTACTCCTCATCACAAAGGCATCGTGTGCTGAACCAGGGAAACGGGCACACACGTGTGTGATGGTCATGTCTGCAAGACACACCACCAGTGCATTGACCGAGTGGTAGTGCTTGCGGTTCCTGTAGGCCTGCTCCTGGGCCTGTGGTGGTACCAAAGCCACATGTGTCCCATCAATGGAGCCAATGACATGCGGCATCCTCCCCAGGGCATAAAAGTCACTCTTCACGTCAGTGAGTCGTCGCAGTCTAGGGAAATAGATGTACCGGTTCAGGAATAGCAACATTGCCGCCAAAACATCGCGGAGCACACGGCTCAACATGGTCTGTGACATCCCACCAGCAGTCGCCACAGTATGTTGGAAGGTACCGGTGGCAAAGAAGTGTAGGGCTGCCATCACCTTCACCTTGGGGGTCAGCGCTGTAGGATACGGCCGGCCAGGCTGCAAATGTGGGGACAACTGCACTGCCAAATCCTCAATCAGCTGCCTGGTGAAGCGGTACCGTCGGATGCTGTCCCGTTCCACCATCGTTGCCAGGTCTGGGAATGGTCGATGGACAGCAGGAGCCCTGCAGTGCAGAGGAGAAGTAAGCAAGATTGTCAGTCACCCCACATATGCGGCATTGAACACACTCAATATCCCAACATACATCATTATGAGGCACAACTACATGAAGTGTGCAGTTCCGGAAGGACATGTATGGTACATACATGGCCAACATCTGTCAACACGGTCCAACAGGTGGCATCAATTAGTCCCAGGTTGGCCCATTGGATATCATGAGGCTGTGTCACAGTTCCCATCTCCTGCTGCCGTGTCACAATAACCCCCACAGTGACATGTGAGGACAGATGTGCCCCAGGCACCACAGCTCAACGACAGGTACATTCCCAGGGACCCTGTATTGCCACATGGACACTGGCATTACATGGAGTATCATGTATACACCACAGCAAAACAACCATGACCCCCACAGGTAGTGGCCCCACTTGCCACGGCAGGACAGACATGGACGTCTGTGACACACACACGCACAACATCAAAGTCCATGCACACACAACCTGGATGTGGAGACTGTCTCCCATTGTGCACATGAAATCAGAGACATTGTAAACACTACATGCACAAAGACTGTGGAGGACCATCACTATTGTGCCACTGGGACACCCTGGCTCAAACATACCGTCCCACATGGGACTCACGGGGTATGTGACATGACATACACATACACCACCGTGAAATGTGACCATGGCACATGCACAGATATGAACAGTTGCACATCACAGTGGTCATGTACACGTAACACCCAGGATCCTGTCCCCATGAACACGTGCACAGCCTGGGGGTGGCTGCCCACAGGTGACACCCACAGGACAACATGTACACCAACATACACACAATAGGAAATGCAGCCTTACATGCCTTATGATAAAGTTTGGACAGGCTGTCGTGATGTAGGTGTGCCCCTCACTCCCTGGGAGCTATCTGTGGCTGGCATATGTCCATCTGAGACAGGCATGCTGACATATGCCAGTCACATGTACAGTGATGCGTTGTACTGCAATGGACCGATCGGTGCCCCCGGCCGGCCCATTGCATTCAATGTGTGCGGGTACGCGTTGTACCCCTGTACGCGTTGTACTGCAATGGACCGATCGGTGCCCCCAGCCGGCCCATTGCATTCACTGTGTGCGGGTACGCGTTGTACCCCTATGTACGCGTTGTACTGCAATGGACCGATCGGTGCCCCGGCCGGCCCATTGCATTCAATGTGTGCGGGTACGCGTTGTACCCCTGTACGCGTTGTACTGCAATGGACCGATCGGTGCCCCCGGCCGGCCCATTGCATTCAATGTGTGCGGGTACGCGTTGTACCCCTGTACGCGTTGTACTGCAATGGACCGATCGGTGTCCCGGCCTGCCCATTGCATTCACTGTGTGCGGGTACGCGTTGTACCCCTGTACGCGTTGTACTGCAATGGACCGATCGGTGCCCCGGCCGGCCCATTGCATTCAATGTGTGCGAGTACGCGTTGTACCCCTGTACGCGTTGTACCCCTGTGCAGCGTTGTACTGCAATGGACCGATCGGTGCCCCCGGCCGGCCCATTGCATTCAATGTGTGCGGTACGCGTTGTACCCCTGTACGCGTTGAACTGCAATGGACCGATCGGTGCCCCGGCCGGCCCATTGCATTCAATGTGTGCGAGTACGCGTTGTACCCCTGTACGCGTTGTACTGCAATGGACCGATCGGTGCCCCGGCCGGCCCATTGCATTCACTGTGTCGCGGGTACGCGTTGTACCCTGTACGCGTTGTACTGCAATGGACCGATCGGTGCCCCGGCCGGCCCATTGCATTCAATGTGTGCGGTGCAGCGTTGTACCCCTGTGCAGCGTTGTACTGCAATGGACCGATCGGTGCCCCGGCCGGCCCATTGCATTCAATGTGTGCGAGTGCAGCGTTATACCCTATGCACGCGTTGTACTGCAATGGACCGATCGGTGCCCCGGCCGGCCCATTGCATTCAATGTGTGCGGTGCGCGTTGTACCCCTGTACGCGTTGTACTGCAATGGACCGATCGGTGCCCCGGCCGGCCCATTGCATTCAATGTCTGCGGTGCACGCGTTGTACCCCTGTACGCGTTGTACTGCAATGGACCGATCGGTGCCCCGGCCGGCCCATTGCATTCAATGTGTGCGGGTACGCGTTATACCCCTGTACGCGTTGTACTGCAATGGACCGATCGGTGCCCCCGGCCAGCCCATTGCATTCAATGTGTGCGGGTACGCGTTGTACCCCTGTACGTGTTGTACCGCAATGGACCGATCGGTGCGCACCCATTGACAATGGGCTTGCCTGGCAACGGACGCGTTTTCGAATTTCGAACGAGTCAGTTGCTGGAAAATCAGTTGGTCACCCACAACAATGTTGCAAAATCATGTATGTCATGAAGTTGAAGATTTGAAGGATGCTGTGGGCGTGTTTTGGTGCTGCTATTCCATGGATTGGCCAGATTCAGAAGATGCAAACGACTTGGACCTATCACTTTCGACACAAGGGACAGTATCTGCCTCTCCAGCACATATATATTGCTGGCTGTTCCCCTGCGAGCTCACTTGCCTGCACTACATGCTCCAGGACGACATCTGCCACTGCACTGCTGCTGTCTCTGCCCCTCTGGACCCTGCAATGGCACGTACTGTGGAGAGAGCCCCAGCCTTCAGCCTTGAAGAGAACCAGGCCCTGCTGGACAGCCTACTTCCACAGTACAGCAAGCTGTATGGGACACCAGGGGAGCAGGTGAGTGTTCTGTGCACTGCCTTTCTGAATGTGCATATTGTCTGACTAGCAAGGCTGAAAGTCTGCACGCCACTGGCTAGCAGGCTCACTGAGTAGTTGTCACCCCCCATAGTGTGTAGTGACATGCACTGGACAGGTATGGTGCAGTGACAGTGCATTTGAACAAGGTTTTACTTCCCATGCAATGATACCATGTAGTGACATCTGGCAAACTGTCCATGGGCAGCTTTGCACTGCCTGTGTACATCATGTGCCCCTGTGATTGAGACATGTATATACAACTGTGTCATGCACGGATATGTTGCATGTGTAGTAATGGCCTTTTCACTTTGTCATCCTGACAGGTTAATGCCCATCGGAAGCAGGAGATCTGGAAGGACATCGTCCGAGCCGTCCGGTCCGTGGGGGTCTACAAGCGCCGGATCCGCAACTGCCAGAAGAGGTGGCAGGACCTTCGGGGCTGGACCCGGAGGATTGCACGGGTCCAGCTGAAGCTGTCGCCTCCTCGCAGGAGGGGCGGAACACGGACCCTGACCCCCACATGCTCCAGATCCTGGCGGTGGTGTTTCCAGACCTGGATGGGCAGCTGAAGGCCAGACAGCAGCAAGGAGGGGGTGAGTCAAAGACTGCACTGTGAACTCTGTATTACATGCTTTGTGCCCTCCTCTGGCCTGGTTCAACTGCCACAGTGCAGCAGTCATGTTGTCCAGGAGCCATGTCCCTCTATTGTGCACTGCCCACTGCTCATCTGATACCCAGGTGTGGCCCTTACATTCAGGGAATTGTGTCACTTGGGACTGTGTCCTTGCAGTTTGCTTCACTAAAGGTGGGGGACAGCATCTGTTTCCCTAACTCTGTTGTGGGCATCATGGGTGGGTCCATTGTTCACACAACGCCTGTGTTCGGACATGTGATCTGCGTGTTGCTTTGATATGCGGTCCACTTGCTGAGCTGAGCCACCACATGTGCCTGGGGTATGTGGCACACGCCCATGCAGCGGGTGGGAACAATGTTTGGGCCCCAGGAGTGTGCAGATTACGTGTGTCACACATACATAGCCAGCTATCCACTGTCCAGGGCACATCCCTCATTCATGTGGAGCAGGACAGTCATGCCTACTCCAGGCCATGCAATGCACTCTGTACTCCCACTCCCGTGTATCAGCTGACACATTGTGCACAGTGATTTGACCCCTCAGGTGTCTGCCTCTGTGTCAGTGTGCTGTTCATTAGTTGCCAGGACTGCTGGGGTGTTTCTTGGTAGGGGCTCAGCATGCCCCTGGAGATGTGACCATAGGAGACGATACTTGTGTGTCACATAGGTGTTTGATCAGCTGCCCGTGCAGACTGGGGTATGCGAATGTGAAGTTCAGGCAGCTGTTCCCCATTCACAGCAAATTGTGAGGGGCTCAGGTTCAGAGGGTAGTGTCACAGGTCTCCCATATGTCCAATAGGTATGACCTGGACAGATGAGGGTTAAGATGATGTGTTGTGTGGGGGATGTACATGTGCACTTGTGCAGCTCCAGGACTTGCATTCCCCATGACCTACTATTGTGACACAGTGCATAGTGTTGTTGTCTGGCTGCCAAGTCATACATCACTGAGACAGTGATGTATGACTTAGCAGTCATGCCTCTGCCATGGCATGTGTCAACTTATTGGTGGTCCTGCAGGGGAGTGACATGTGCTACATGCACACCATTGTGGCGATGGCTATCAGGACATGGGTGCATCATGGTGTCTGTCGCTGGTATGCATCACATGCATTTCCTATTTGTCTCTGGGCATCCCTTTCATCCGGAAACCTGTACTGACTCAGTGGCAAGAGCTGTGATGTGTGCATGTCCACATGCCACACCGTGTCCTCTGCACTGTCCAACTACTGTGTACTTGGTGCATGTGTCCACACTGGGGTGTTGCAATCCAACAGACACCAGACAGATGGGTGCAAGGCCATGTGGGATGTGAGTGCCATGCTTGGCATCAGACTGACAATTGGCTTCTCCTGTTCAGTTAGGGCACTTTTAGCAATGTACAACTAATGATGCCAGGGCTTGCTCTGTAATGTGCTGTGCTCACAGTGGTGTGTGCGTTTGGTGCAGGTGACTGATGTCTGTCTGTTTCCCCATTGTTTGCAGATACATCCACGGCCACGGAAGGGGACAGCTCCATGGACCAGGAGGAGCCAGAGAGCCAGACTGGGTCAGCAGCCGAGGAGTGGTCGGAGGGACCCAGTGGCACGGAGGGCGAGGGGAGCCACACCGAGGAGTCCTCAGCACCATCCACCTCAGCTGAGGACCAGAGCAACTCGGAGGATGACTCCCTTGTGGAGGCGGGTGTCAGCAGCCACCACACGCCCAGCTAGTGTTGCTGTCCCCGCCACCACCAGCACCACCACCGCCCTCCCATCGGCTCCCATTCCCCAGGTCCGTGGAGGCTCCCATGTTCGGGAGCGTGTCTCCTTTGGGCCAGGCACCGCACCCCCTGCCCCTGTGTCCCCTGCTGCCCTGAGTGAGGAGTCTGTGTACCTCCTTCGCCAGCTCCATGTAGGGCAGACAGCCATGCTGAGTGTCCTCCATGCGCACACCGCACTGTTGACTCAGCTGGTGTCGTTCATGGAGGGCATCTCATCGGGCATGTCTGACCTACAGAGGGGCAATAGGTCCATGGACTCCTCCCTGACGGCAGCAGTGTCCCTCCTCAGACAGTCCCTCACCCCTCCTGCCTCTGTTCCATCCACACTCCCCAGCACCTTACCCGTCCCAAGCACACACACACCGGCACAGGCACACACCAGCACACACACGTCCAGCACACAGACACACACGCCACAAACAAAACGCACACGCACGCACAGTCAGGGGACTGAAACCAGACTCACAGGGGATGGGGCCCTGGTACACACACACGCATCCACGGGCACTGCGCAGTCCTCAGTTGCCTCTCCCTCCAAAGCACCCTCCCTTGCCTCACCTGCAACCCCAAAGACCCAGCGCCTCTTCCTCAGTGACCTCGGCCTCTTCCCCTCCGATCCAGCTGCTCCAGCATCCAGGGTGAAGAGGAAGCCCCCCACACGGAGCAGAGTGCCCCTCGCCCCTGGACACCCTCCCCCAGGCACAGACAGACTGAGGCCCCCACCCGCAAGTCCCCCGGAGTGGTAAGAGCAAGACCCCGCCGCCGCCCTGCAGCTCAAGCACCAGGTCTCCTTCCTCCATCCCTCAGGCCCCCACTCCACAGGTGCCCCCACCACACCCTGCCCCAGGTTCCCCCACCCACAGATATACCATCCCCAAGAGGCTCCGGCCTTCTCCCCCTGCCACTTGCTCTCCCGGCACCACACCCCCCGCTGCGCTTGTCTGTGCCACTGATGTGGTGAGGGTGTCCTCCCCCTCTGTCCAGCCCACCTTGCCTGTTCCCCATTCTCCTCCCCTGGTGGTAGGCACTGCAGTGGAGTCCACTACCACCCTGTCTGACTTGGGCACTGCAGTGGCGGACCTGTCCACTCCATCTGCAGGAGTCCACTGCAGTCGTGCCGGCACCCACAACATCTGAGCCATGCCCCCAGTTGTGCCGGCACACACCATGTCAGACACCTCCACTGCAGTTGTCAGTGGCTCTCCAGCACCCACCACCCCTTCCCTGCTTCCTCCTGGTGAGCCCTGATCCTGTCCCTGCGGTGCCTGGCCTACCCCCCGGTTGCCCCTCCTAGTGGATTGTCCCTGGTTTTGTGCAGGCATGTGTAGGGTGGCATCTGCCACTGTCACCCACTTGTGACTTTGTTGATGGACTGGCCATTGGCCTTTGTTTATGTTCTACCGGACTTCTACTTTTAATGCCACATATGCTGAATAAAGCAACTTTCTGTTCTCTAGTGCTTTTGCTTCTGATGTACATGATGTTGATGATGCTAACCATGCCCTTGCTGCAGTGATGGTGATATTTGGTCTCATGATAATGAAGTGTTACTGTGCAGGAACCCATGTGGTCCAGGGGGAATGTGTCCTATCCTGTGGTGTATCCATGTCATCCATAGCAGCATCTGAGGGTGTCATGTGTTCAGTATTTGGCAATGGGATTTCCTACTTAGATTGGCTATTTCACATCTGTGGCTTCCACCCCTGCACATCTGTTGTGCCTGCCATTGTTCAATTCGTCTACTTCCCTGACCGTGTGGCCATCTCCAGTGGACATGCAGGTTTGGGCATCAATGGGGAAGGACTCATCTGTGTTGTCAGTGCAACATTGCTATACAAGTGTGTTGGATCTGTGCTGATGATTCAGTTGGCACTTCCATGACCAGGCTGATGTCACGGGAGCCCTCATTTGGTGCTAATTGTTGATTGTGTGACCAAGTGCTCAGCTGACATGATGGGGCCCTACTGAGGCAACATATGGCACAGCTTTCCTCACACAGGAGTGGAGTCCCCTCATGGCAGTGTGTACTCCTGTGACATTCCCTGTGCCCACGGTGTGTGTTGTATGTGCATGTCTGTGTGTTGACTTCCGTTTAGCTGTGCATGCTGTGATCCCTAGTGTTGTACCTGTTTGTGATGCTAGCTGAGTTGAGCTATGTTCCCCCAAAGTCTTCTCCCTGGGTTCTCTGTGATGTGGGTGCATGGCACATTACTGGTCATCAGGGTGTCACCCATAGGTGTGTTTGCTGTCAGGCCTGAGTTTGTGTGCAGACGCAGATGGGTCACAGTCAGGTTTCCCCTTGGCACTTGTTGTTTGCCCCTGTCATGTGATTTCCAGTTTGTGTTATCTTTCAGTGATTGTGACACGTTGTGTGTGTGACTGCTGGCACTCCTCAGGGTCCGGGCTGCAATGTTGGTTGTTGTCTATGTGTGTTCTTTGTGGGTGACCTTGGCTTCTTCATTGGTGTGTGACTGTGGCTGGGATCCCATTGGTTGGTGTGGTATTGCCGTCATGTCCATGTACAGCGTAGTGTGCAGTGTGTCAGACATTCAGGAGTCTTGTTGAGTGTCCATGTGTGATGTGTTTCTGCACCTTGGTTCCCACCCACCACCCTGGAATAGTCATGGGTGCATGTGCAATGTCACCAGTGCATGTGTGCTTCACTGCTGCACATTGTTGGAGGTCGAGGGGTGTGGTGTTGAGTGTGTGCAGATGAGAGTTGTTGCCCGGCTAGGCCCCTGCCTCCATGTTGGCCTTGGCTTACTGGCCATGCTGTTTGATTTGTGCTTGTGTAGGTGTGATGGTAGTTAGTTGCTCAGGACACATGACTGTGGTTCACAGTGTGAACCACATTTAGCTTTGTCATCACAGTGGGATTGTAATGCAGCCCAGGGTCACCACATTGTGGGGGCCCTGGGGGTGGTGCTGTGGTGTGTCTGTGTCTTGCTGTGTCAGTTGCTGTCCCTACGTGCCTGTGTGACATGTGTGATTTGTGCTCCCTCTCATCTGACAATGCCTGCTTGCCCACATAGGGGATTTGGATCCATGAGTTACCTTTGTGTGGCACTGTATGCACATCTGTATGATTGGTATTCAGGTCTCCTCATGTGTTGTGTGGTTGCCTGGGGACACTGGCACCCCCCCTCACCTGTTGTGTATGATGTGCAGTGTGGGTCTGCCTGTTTGTGTTTGTGCATCTGCACCACTGCATTGGCATATCTTGGGTGTGCCATTGGCTGTATGTAGTTTGGTGGGTTTCCCCTGCTGTCCCTGGGACTCCTAGGTCATCGGTCAGCACAATGATCATGGTTTGGGTGTTCCATTGCTGCCATGGTATGGTATCTGTTCACCTCACATCTGCAGTCTCCACAGGGTATCTGCATGTGTGTGCCCATTGGTGCAAATATGTGGGTCTGCATTCTGATGGTCACTTCTGTCATTGTGTCATTGATGATTGTTGACGGTGTCAGCCCCCATGGGTGTTGTTTGTCTGCACATGGCCAAAGGTATGTCTTATTTGCACTGCAGTATTTGGCTCCCCCAATTTATGTTGCAATGGGACACATACACTACTTTGCCACTGATGTGTTTGTTGTTCTGTGACCAGGAATCATCCATGCAGTTTGGCAGTTGCACCTCTTTCTTTGTCAACACTTACCTTTTGGTCACTGTGATGATGGGGGTTTGGACCCCATTGCCACAATGTTCGAAATGTGCTTCAGCTATGGACCCCACACTTACCTTTTGGTCACTGTGATGATGGGGGTTTGGACCCCATTGCCACAATGTTCAAAGTGTGCTTCAGCTATGGACCCCACACTTACATTTTGGTCACTGTGATGATGGGGGTTTGGACCCCATTGCCACAATGTTCAAAATGTGCTTCAGCTATGGACCCCACACTTACCTTTTGGTCACTGTGATGATGGGGGTTTGGACCCCATTGCCACAATGTTCAAAGTGTGCTTCAGCTATGGACCCCACACTTACATTTTGGTCACTGGGATGATGGGGGTTTGGAACCCATTACCACAATGCTCAAAGTGTGCTTCAGCTATGGAACCCACACTTACCTTTTGGTCACTGTGATGATGGGGGTTTGGACCCCATTGCCACAATGTTCAAAGTGTGCTTCAGCTATGGACCCCTCACTTACATTTTGGTCACTGTGATGATGGGGGTTTGGAACCCATTGCCACAATGCTCAAAGTGTGCTTCAGCTGTGGACCCCACACTTACCTTTTGGTCACTGTGATGATGGGGGTTTGGACCCCATTGCCACAATGTTCAAAGTGTGCTTCAGCTATGGACCCCACACTTACATTTTGGTCACTGTGATGATGGGGGTTTGGACCCCATTGCCACAATGGTCATGGCCTGCTTGCATTGTGGGTGCCACACACATATATGTGTGGCACATGTGCTAGGGGGTCACATTGTATGTTCAAAGTCATGTTCGGTGTTGTAGGCATTTGACACAGTCTACACACGCTTGTCATGGTGTTGGGGGATGTCTTCTTCTTGCATTCCCTAGGTTGTGGTGTGCTGGTTGTGTCATGCATTGTCCATCCTATGAGTGGGGGTGGTAGTAGTGGTAGGCATCCAGCCCCCCTGGGTGAGGGTGGTAGTAGTGGTAGGCATCCAGCCCCCTGGGTGAGGGTGGTAGTAGTGGTAGGCATCCAGCCCCCCTGGCTAAGGGTGGTAGTAGTGGTAGGCATCCTGCCCCCCTGGGTAAGGGTGGTGGTAGGCATCCAGCCCCCCTGGCTAAGGGTGGTAGTAGTGGTAGGCATCCTGCCCCCTGGGTAAGGGTGGTAGTAGTGGTAGGCATCCAGCCCCCCTGGCTAAGGGTGGTAGTAGTGGTAGGCATCCTGCCCCCCTGGGTAAGGGTGGTAGTAGTGGTAGGCATCCAGCCCCCTGGCTAAGGGTGGTAGTAGTGGTAGGCATCCAGCCCCCTGGGTGAGGGTGGTAGTAGTGGTAGGCATCCAGCCCCCTGGTTAAGGGTGGTAGTAGTGGTAGGCATCCAGCCCCCCTGGGTGAGGGTGGTAGTAGTGGTAGGCATCCAGCCCCCCTGGCTAAGGGTGGTGGTAGGTCATCCAGCCCCCTGGGTGAGGGTGGTAGTAGTGGTAGGCATCCAGCCCCCTGGCTAAGGGTGGTAGTAGTGGTAGGCATCCTGCCCCCTGGGTAAGGGTGGTAGTAGTGGTAGGCATCCAGCCCCCTGGCTAAGGGTGGTAGTAGTGGTAGGCATCCTGCCCCCTGGGTAAGGGTGGTAGTAGTGGTAGGCATCCAGCCCCCTGGCTGCGGGTGGTAGTAGTGGTAGGCATCCTGCCCCCCTGGGTAAGGGTGGTAGTAGTGGTAGGCATCCAGCCCCCCTGGCTAAGGGTGGTGGTAGGCATCCAGCCCCCCTGGGTGAGGGTGGTAGTAGTGGTAGGCATCCAGCCCCCTGGCTAAGGGTGGTAGTAGTGGTAGGCATCCTGCCCCCCTGGGTAAGGGTGGTAGTAGTGGTAGGCATCCAGCCCCCCTGGCTAAGGGTGGTAGTAGTGGTAGGCATCCTGCCCCCTGGGTAAGGGTGGTAGTAGTGGTAGGCATCCAGCCCCCCTGGCTAAGGGTGGTAGTAGTGGTAGGCATCCTGCCCCCCTGGGTAAGGGTGGTAGTAGTGGTAGGCATCCAGCCCCCTGGCTAAGGGTGGTAGTAGTGGTAGGCATCCAGCCCCCTGGGTGAGGGTGGTAGTAGTGGTAGGCATCCAGCCCCCCTGGCTAAGGGTGGTGGTAGGCATCCAGCCCCCCTGGGTAAGGGTGGTAGTAGTGGTAGGCATCCAGCCCCCCTGGCTAAGGGTGGTAGTAGTGGTAGGCATCCAGCCCCCCTGGGTGAGGGTGGTAGTAGTGGTAGGCATCCAGCCCCCTGGCTAAGGGTGGTGGTAGGCATCCAGCCCCCCTGGGTGAGGGTGGTAGTAGTGGTAGGCATCCAGCCCCCTGGCTAAGGGTGGTAGTAGTGGTAGGCATCCTGCCCCCCTGGGTAAGGGTGGTAGTAGTGGTAGGCATCCAGCCCCCCTGGCTAAGGGTGGTAGTAGTGGTAGGCATCCTGCCCCCCTGGGTAAGGGTGGTAGTAGTGGTAGGCATCCAGCCCCCTGGCTAAGGGTGGTAGTAGTGGTAGGCATCCTGCCCCCTGGGTAAGGGTGGTAGCAGTGGTAGGCATCCAGCCCCCCTGGCTAAGGGGGAGTAGTGGTAGGCATCCTGCCCCCCTGGGTAAGGGTGGTAGTAGTGGTAGGCATCCAGCCCCCCTGGCTAAGGGTGGTAGTAGTGGTAGGCATCCTGCCCCCCTGGGTGAGGGTGGTAGTAGTGGTAGGCATCCAGCCCCCCTGGCTAAGGGTGGTAGTAGTGGTAGGCATCCAGCCCCCCTGGGTGAGGGTGGTAGTAGTGGTAGGCATCCAGCCCCCCTGGCTAAGGGTGGTAGTAGTGGTAGGCATCCTGCCCCCCTGGGTGAGGGTGGTAGTAGTGGTAGGCATCCAGCCCCCTGGCTAAGGGTGGTAGTAGTGGTAGGCATCCTGCCCCCCTGGGTAAGGGTGGTGGTAGGCATCCAGCCCCCTGGCTAAGGGTGGTAGTAGTGGTAGGCATCCTGCCCCCTGGGTAAGGGTGGTAGTAGTGGTAGGCATCCAGCCCCCTGGCTAAGGGTGGTAGTAGTGGTAGGCATCCTGCCCCCTGGGTAAGGGTGGTAGTAGTGGTAGGCATCCAGCCCCCTGGCTAAGGGTGGTAGTAGTGATAGGCATCCAGCCCCCCTGGGTGAGGGTGGTAGTAGTGGTAGGTATCCAGCCCCCTGGTTAAGGGTGGTAGTAGTGGTAGGCATCCAGCCCCCTGGGTGAGGGTGGTAGTAGTGGTAGGCATCCAGCCCCCCTGGCTAAGGGTGGTGGTAGGCATCCAGCCCCCCTGGGTGAGGGTGGTAGTAGTGGTAGGCATCCAGCCCCCTGGCTAAGGGTGGTAGTAGTGGTAGGCATCCTGCCCCCTGGGTAAGGGTGGTAGTAGTGGTAGGCATCCAGCCCCCTGGCTAAGGGTGGTAGTAGTGGTAGGCATCCTGCCCCCTGGGTAAGGGTGGTAGTAGTGGTAGGCATCCAGCCCCCTGGCTAAGGGTGGTAGTAGTGGTAGGCATCCTGCCCCCCTGGGTAAGGGTGGTAGTAGTGGTAGGCATCCAGCCCCACCTGGCTAAGGGTGGTAGTAGTGGTAGGCATCCAGCCCCCCTGGGTGAGGGTGGTAGTAGTGGTAGGCATCCAGCCCCCTGGCTAAGGGTGGTGGTAGGCATCCAGCCCCCCTGGGTGAGGGTGGTAGTAGTGGTAGGCATCCAGCCCCCCTGGCTAAGGTTGGTAGTAGTGGTAGGCATCCAGCCCCCCTGGGTGAGGGTGGTAGTAGTGGTAGGCATCCAGCCCCCCTGGCTAAGGGTGGTGGTAGGCATCCAGCCCCCTGGGTGAGGGTGGTAGTAGTGGTAGGCATCCAGCCCCCTGGCTAAGGGTGGTAGTAGTGGTAGGCATCCTGCCCCCCTGGGTAGGGGTGGTGGTGCGCATTCAGGCCCCTGTGTGCATATGTGGCATTGGTGATGGGCATCCCGCCCCTATGGTGCTGCTGTTGCTGGTGTAAGTATATTCTGCATCCCTCTGTGTGTGTGTGATGTGTCGTGTACGTGTTGTATGTGTTTTGTGGTTGGTGTCTGGCTTACCTTCTGCGCCGTACGCGTCCGTGCCTGTTCCGGTAGTAAATGTAGAATATTGGTATGATCGGGACGAAGGGATTCATGGTTGGTTCGTGTCGTTCGTCCTTCTCGTTGCTTCGCGTCGTCCTCGTCGCTTCGCCTCGTCCTCGTCGCTCGCGTCGTCCTCGTCGCTGGCGTGTTCGTCTCGGAGCCGTGGATCGTGTTGTGGCGCGAATCGGAGCTTATGTGCGCCTCTCCCGGATGCTTTGACGTGCCGTGCGTAGCGGCGGGTTCGGCGCGTACGGAAAGCGCATCGTACTCGTTCGGCCGGACGGAGCTGCATTTTTCCTTCCGTGCGACTCGATTCTGCGTTTCCGGATTCGCCTCGGTCGGGGAACAGGACCTGGTTTGGGTGAGTACCGCTCGGCCGGATTCTTTGCTGTTGTGCGCATCATACTTACTCGTTCGGTGTGCTGTACGGATCGGTCGGGAAATAGGCTTTCGCATGGCTTTTTTCCCGACCGAATGGTGTTGGGTGCGCCTCCGACCGAGATCGAAATCGGCCCCTAAGTAGTATGCCTGTAGTACTTCTTCACATTCTCTTACATGCCGTTGTGAACTATTCCCAACACATTTAAAATGATAATAACATGGAAATATTTAGGGAATATTCATACAGAATTAGCACAAATAGAAAATATTGCGCCCCTCACCCCAATTGGTGGATTACTGGAGATGGATTTTTAGAGATTTGAGGCAGGGTATGAGGCATGTGCAACTAACAGCAGCTAATTCAAGCATTGCTATTCTTGGATTTAAGGTGGTTTTCTAGTGAATCTGAAACGTAGAACTTTGATCATTTTAGCCTGTCTTATTTCAATATTCTTTATTATAGAAAACGGGACATCTAAGAGACTGTTTATTCTATTGGACTGGAGACATAAAATGTATGATGTTATGTATTTCGAGGAACTATTTTATAAGTGTATTGCTTTAAGTGTTGTATTTGATAAGGATTGTGGTGCGTTTAAGAAATTCCTTGGAAATATCCGCTGAACTGTAGCAGATTAACTTCTTCATGAACTTCATTTGTGAAAATTGCAAAAATAAAATGTCCCCTGGATGGTGTAAAGTTATTTTCCCCTGCCCTGAGTTCCAAACTGCATGTGTCTGGTACCCTGACAATTGATTTCTGGCCCCAGAGACAATCTAATCTAGTCTGTGTGCAGATATATAAGCCTGTATCTTGACATGAGTAAAGTACTGGACCTGTCCTGTGACCTGTAAGGGCCCACCGAGTGTACCCTCACTCATAGACAGTGGACTACTGTCCCTGTCATGGATTTAGCACATAAAACAGTAGTGGCAGCATACTGTGTTTTGAGATTCCCTAGTTGTGACAAGACCTTTTTATCTATATCACTGGAGTGGAGGTCTACTGACCCACTTATGCAAAGTTCTGCTTCTATGTGCTAACCCTGATTCTAACTCTAATAATATCCCAAGGCTATATTGAGTGTGTTTGTGTGTGTGGCCTATGAGGTACATGATTGGTGTGCATGAGTGAACCAGAGTAGTGGCGGTCTGTGGGATGATTATTGAGTACCCTTGCCTGTCCTTTTGCACAAGATAGAAGTGACATCGTTTCCCAAACAGTGGAAGTGTATTGCAGACATCCCTGAAGCTGGAGGGAGGAGACCTTGACAATTAAGTGAGGAAAGAGGAGACAAGGCTCAATTAGAAATTCAATTAGGCCTTTGCTAAGGAAGAGGCATCTGATTTGTCTTCCTGAAGTACTGCCTTTTGGTAGATAGTAGGGATGAAGGGTGGGACTGTAGACTCTTATGAAAAAGGTGAAAGGGATCCCTTAAGCAAGGCACGGCCTTTTAACTTTCCTTAATTTTACATTCCGTTGGCAGATGACAGCCAGGTGCAGAAACCTCACACCTCTCTGTCTCTGTTGTGGGTGCTTGAGGCTGGAGACAATCTAATTGTGAGAAGCATCACTCTACACAAAGGCTGTGTCTGGAGAGCAGCCTAGAAAAGACACTTGAAATGAGAACCACCCCAAAACTGGTCTCAAACGTGCAGACAGTGGATACACACTATACATCTTCTGTCTTCCTTTGCTGTATAAACGGGGAACCCCACTTTTTGTTTCAGTTCCAAGTCCTCTACAGTGAAGGAAGGGACTACTCTTCCAAGTACCTAGAAGGCTGCAGTACAGCCAGAGCTGGAATCTGCCTCACAGACAATCTCTCAGAGGTAAGAGGACATCACCTGAGTCTGACACCTTGCTGGAAGATGTGGATACCTGTTCTGTAGTGCCTCGAAACCAGCTTGCCATCTGAGAGAAAGAGCACCTCCCAGACCTCCATACGTTGTGACTCTCCAGGAAGACCAAGGTACAGTGGGTCCACCCAGCTGATGGGACTTCCAGAAGAGGAAGCATTCAGAGAGCAATCTGTGTACCCTTGTGCCAGCAGGCCTACAGTATCTCCCGAAGTCTTTCCATGTGAGAATCATGGCGTCTTGTCCTAAGATAGCCAAAGCTGCACTGAGTCCAATTCAGGTGGTAAGTAGCCATATTGCCCAGCAGAAGATTGGCCTACGTGTGGTCGTATTGCCCAGAAGAAGTACTATGTTATTCTTTATTTTCATTTGTACTTCGGCAGGAAGACTGGATAAAAAATACATGTTGTGAAAATAAAATCTTAGGAAACATAAATGTGTATGTAGCAGTGTTGGAAAGCGGTTGTCATACCTCAAATTTGAGTGCGAGCATGGGCTTCTGTTGCAAAGTCATCCTGTGACCTGGGCACCCCCAACTTTTGCTGACTGGTACTGGTGGTAACTGACTCTGATTGATCCCGGGCTCTGCCTAACCAGGCCCAGGGCCAGTGCTATGCTGAAAGAGACACTTGGAATACAGTGAAAATTCCTACATACATTAGAGTACACTATGGGTTTGGCATGACCTACCCTATAAGGCCCTAGTACATAATAGGGCAGGGAGATTGAAACTACCTCTAAGTCCCTAGTGTATAATAGGGCATGGCAGTTTAGAGGTCAGCGGCCCTTTCTGCACTTGCATGTGTGCACTGCTGAAGCCTGAGGTCAGTTTAAAAGTAGCTCTGTGTTGCAGGACTGCTTTTAAGAAGTAAATTGTGCCCAAACTCGACTTTGGTGTTTGGGGCACTTACAAAATGGATAACCTACAATGTTTGGGCATATTAGGTATCCCCAGGGTTTCCCCTAGATGTCCCAAGGGTGGGGGGTCAGGTATTTATAAGGAGGACCCATATAAAATGAGTTTTATATGCCCTGGGTTAAGTGAAATTGCACATTTCACACCCCACATTGTTATAAAGTGCAGCCCAAAATCGACTTTGGTGCTAGGAGCACTGTGGAGGGAGGATCTGCAATACTTTTACATATTCAGAACCCCTAAAGTTTCCCCTAGGTGTTCCAGGGGTGAGTGTTCTGTTGATATAGGTAGAGTACTTAAAAAATATGTTTTTATAAGCCCTGGTGATGGAAAAATGGCCCAAGTCATTTTCCCATTGCAAATCCCCTGCCACATAAGTTAACATGGCAAGACGTTATTAACTGATAAATCCTGCTAGGAGAATGATAAAAATAGCATTCGAAGACTTCCCAGAATGGTATTGATAAATTCAACAATATGATATTGTTGAATTTCTCCTAAAATGTACAGACAAGAAGTTATAAGACTTTCTTGTCTATAAGCCCAGATTCAGCCTTCCAGTGGTCTGTCCTGATTGGTCAGAGTTAAGTGGATTAGCCAGGCTCCTTTGAAGAGGTGATAAAGAGCCCCAGGGGTTAACCAGCTCTGCTGGGAGGGCAGTGTTCTGTTACACAATGCCAGAGCAGGGGGAGGAGTTGTAAACAATGGACTTCAATGGAAGGGGAAGACACCAGTGTCATTTACAACTCTACTCTTTTGAACCCAGCCAGATGCTAGGCTTAAGGGAGGAATGAGCAGATGCAAGGGGGAGAGACTATGGAGATTAGCCATCCTAGGGGTGTGTTTAGCCAGCCATGATGAATTTGGAAGAATTGGTGCACTCTGGGACAAAATAGTGCCACACTCTGAAGGATGTGGTTACACCTTGGGGCGTTACCCTGCCCCCAATTGGACAGGAATGCCCTCCTGGTTGACCCAGAGAACTTGGAATAAGTATCCGAGAGGGGCAGAGCCTCTCAGATCTGCTGCTTGAAACCTAGGAAAGCAAGAAGGGCCATGCTGAGAAGTTTGATGTGCAATCACTAAGGCCTGCACTCTGAAGATTGTGCCTTCAGCACCATCTGGAACTACAGCCCTGTGGACTACCTTGCTGTAAAAGTACTAAAGAGTGGACTCCCTGCAAGCTACAGGTTAACAGAGCTCACCTGGAACATCACCACCAAGAATCCTCAACCTGGAGCACTGCCAGTGTATTTCTAAGGGTTTTGTCCAGGTGGATTGTGGGAACTGAAGTCCTCAACTTTCAAAGACCATCTTGGAGCTTCCAGACCCTTGGAATAAGTTTGAGACACTTTGGGACCCTTTGGGGAACGTCAAGAAGATGTTTGGAGAAGTTTGGAGCAACTTTCGGAAAAAGCTCCCTAAGTGGACCGACTCAACCTGGCCAGCCAAGCCGCCTGGCTTCAACCGCGAGTTGGCCTGCTGTCCAGGTTTGTCCCGCTGAAAAGCTCCGTAGGTCCGACTTCCAGAGTTTGACCTGGAGTAGGCAAAATCCGAGGCCAGCGAACCCTCACCGAATTGGGCCTGGTGAAGAGCATCGAGGGACCCCGCAAGAAAACGCTCCATAACAGTTTCTAAGTCCGAACGAAGAAAAAGTGACCGGGAACAACCGCGAGAGTCAAGCCGCCTGCCTTCAACCGCGAGTCAACCTGGATCCTTGGTTCGTCCCGCTGGAACGCTCTGGAGGTTGGACTTCCATGAGTTTCACCGGGAGCTCGTTGCAATTCAATCCGGCGAACCCTCATCGAATCCGGACTGGCTGAGAGCTTCGAGAGACCCCGGAAAGAAAAGCTCCAGAAAAGTTTCTAAGTCAGAAGGTAAAAACTTTGACCGAGACCTACCGCGAGGGGTAGCCTCGCAGGGCTCCATCGCGGTCGGCCTGAAACTTTGACTTTGACCTGGTCTATCGCGACCAGATGTCCCGATAAGGTGCTATAGGTTTCTATGCGCTATATAATGCTAAATCTTTAAAAATTCATATCTCCGGTTCCCTACATTGGATTTTTGTCATTTTGGTGTCATTTTAAAGATACAAATATTTCCTAGTTTTATAAATTGGTGTTGGATTTTTATTGTGCATTGTGTCTTAATTATTTACTGAATTGGTGTTTTTAAATGCTTTAAATACCTGTCTTTGAAGTTAAGCCTGCCTGCTCGCAGCCAAGCAACCAAGGGTTGAGCATGGGAATAATTTTCTAAGACCTATTCTGAGCCTTATACTGTGTTAGTGGCCTTATTGCCAGCGGCAGATATACATTTGCCCCTACTAATAATCCACTTTCCAACATTTGGTGCTCAGCGGTGTGGATGAGGACCTGTGTTTAAAAAGTACACCTTTCAGTAAAGTGAATTAAGATCGTAAAAATCCTCTAAATTGTCTTAGAACAAAACGTTTGAGTTTGATTTTTAGAATTTGGACTAAACTGTTATTAATCCATTGTTTTGATTTTTCCAAATTGTTCTAAGTCTATTGTGCCTAGTTGTTGTGACCCAAAACTAGGAAACCATGTAGCTGGTCCTGGCTAAACTGTTCCAGTTCAGGATGGCTGATCTTAGGGTACAGTGTAGGCTTAGGGGCTGCCTGCTTCCAACAAGATTAGGAAGGCAGGGTTGCTTAAGTCCCTAAATGCCTGTGCTGGGGTGGCTGAGGAGATTCAAGGGGGGATGGAGGGTGTTCCCCCAAACCTCACCCAAGAGGAGGGTGAGGATGGTGCCTCTTCCATTTTCTCTAGTGTTAGCCATATGATTCCAGATGGTGGGAGGGGGAAAGGGTCCCTTACTCAGGAACCACCACTGTCTCTTGCAGAGAGACAGCTTGAGGCTCAATTAGCTTTGATAGCTTTGGAGCAGAGGAAACTGGAATTGGCTGAGAAGAGGTGGGAGAGGGAGGAGGCGTTCAAAAGAAATGGTGGCAGTTAAAATGATGAAGATTTTGAGATGTCCAGGGGTGGTGGATTTGATCCCAAACTTCCCAAGGGTATAATACCCAAGTACACCGAGGGCTATGACATTGATAAGTGGCTAGCAGCCTTTGAGAGGGCCCTTAGAATGAGTAGGGTTCACCCTAAGTTTTGGGGTGCACTCCTGTGGGAGTTGATTCCAGTAGCTGGGAGGGATAGGCTCCTGACCCTGAGGGGGGAGGATGCAGAATCATACCAGCAGATGAAGGCATGCTTAGTCAAAAGATTTGGTCTGACTTCAGAGCAGTATATGGTGAAGTTTAGAGGCACCCAGAAAGTCAATCAATCAAAATAAGCTTTATTCAAATTCACACATGAATCATAAAAGCTACAATATTACATCCCTAACAAAATTAGTTAAAAACCAGTATAAAAGTAAAATAGATTAAAAAGCTTTAAAGACTACAGTACATAGGTGCAAATACAATCGTCATCTGCGCAATCAATTTCAAATTCAATTACAAACTATAAACAGTAACCTGTAGCTGCTCTTCCTGCGATTGATAACAGCCCACAAAAATCGAGACATTACAGCACATATGTAAATGTTCGGTAGCATTTGCAGGTACAAAAAAGTTGGCCGGCATTGTGTGAAGCCCAACTGCAGCAACATGGGTTTGACATATTTCTTCCTCATCTCAGAAAAATGTTTACAGAATAGGACAGTGTGCATAGTGCTCTGCAAGGCGGTATCGTCACAGGTGCATTTCCCCAGGTCAGGTGACCAGTTTTTAATAGTGGGGAAGCTGATTAAATGATGGAAAATGTCCAATCGGAACTGGGTCAGTCCAAACCTATGGCGCGCATTGAACACATTAGCTAAATAAAATTACATATTGAAGCTAGTCAGTATCATCTGATTCCTCAGGACAGAAGGTTTCAGAATTTCAGATGCTAGTCTCGTTTCCTGTAATAGTGATAAACATTTCATTTTGAGTACTTTTCTTTGAACGAAAACCAAGCTCTTGGGATGGTCAAAGTACTCAGGATGATCAATGTCTGCCAAAAAGTTATGCACAAATTTAAGCCAGGGGATTTTAAAGGCGGACGAGGATCTAAGACAGTCAGTTATGATGGTTCTGTTAAGTATGGTATAATCCGATGACCAAATTTTGTGCCATAATAGCACTGGCTGTATCCTAATCAGGTCTGCGATATAAGGAACTCCTAATTCTGTATGGCAGACATAAGTGGCACTACTTTTCGAGACAGCGAGAAGATTTCTTAAGAAAGCATTTTCTTCTAATTGAAGGCTATCGATCTGCCCATGTCCCCATAGTTCAGACCCATACATTGCAGTGGGTCTGCATTTTGCCTTATAAATAGTCAACATTTCCCTTGGATGTTTAATACCTTGAGTGCTAGCAAACTGCAGCAAGGCCTTGTAGTTTTAACAAAATAGAGATGCCTGGATTTTATTGCCCGTTGCCACTTCCCAGTATGACTGAATACTATCCCCAGGTAAGAGAAAGTAGTAGTGTGCTGAATTTTTACGCCCTCAATAAAAATGTCACAACATTGAGAGGCTGTGTGCCCAATTTTCATGGCGAAGGTTTTACCGGTGTTAATTTTCAGGCCATGGTCCTGCATAAAATTTGCAAATCCATCAACTAGACGTTGGAGTCCAAGGGGAGTACAAGCCATTAAAACCGCATCATCGGCATAAAAAGTGCCGGGATTGGACGGTGACCTACTTGGGGTAAACCAACGCACTTGCTTGTCAAGGTATCACCTATACTGTTAAGATAAAGATTGAACAGGAAGGGAGCGAGTACGCAACCTTGTTGTACCCCTCTGTTTATATTGAACAGCTGGGTGCAATTGCCGTTAAGGCCATAGCGTACCCTGCCTCGACCTAGAGCGTACAAGTCTCTAAGGAAATTTACAATAGTGCACTCAACTCCCAGGCTAGTCATAATAAACCATAATTTTTCGTGAACCACAAAATCAAAGGCAGAAGATAAGTCCACGAAAACTAAAAACAGGTTCCCTTCCTTAATGTGCATTTATTTACCAATCAGGAAATCCAGGTTAATGGCCTGTTCTGTGGTCCTCAACCCAGACCTAAAGCCGTACTGCAGGTAGGAGAGAATGTTATTAGACTCTGCCCAGTCCTGGAGTCGATAAAAAGGAAGACGCCGCCACCTTCACTAAAGAGTCTAAAAGGGAAATTGGCCTGTATTGTGCTGGACTGTTATGGTCACCTTTCTTATCTATGGGGACAATAAGAGACTCAGGCCAGGTTTGCAGAAAACCCTTTTCCCGACAGACTCTGAAGAGAAGGGTAATGATGGGGTCCCAGAGATCAATGTTGGATCTAAACAAATCAATGGGGATCCCATCCGGGCCAGGGGCTTTGCCACCCTTGCTTGTCTTTAATGCTAAGACTACTTCATCCAAAGTGAAGACCGGATAGTTCCTTTGGTTAATGAGTGAGATAGTGTCAGACTCACTAGTGTAAGGTGCAGTGGGCGGGGAAATCGAGATATCATTCTTGGAGGAATATAAATCTGTGAAATGGGATAGCCATGCAGCCTCAGTGATGGCTATCTCAGCTCGGGGGCAGTCCGCAGGGTCGTACGAAGGAGTATTAATAATACGCCAAAACATAATGTTGTCATTAGACAAACTGGCTTCAAGTAAGCAATTCCAGGTGTCCTCCTTTAGGCTTTTTTTCCGTTGCTTAATGGCCAATTTATATGCGGGTCTGCATTCCCATATCTCCAAACCCTGTCTCGGTTTTCTTGCTAGGGCAAGTTTTAGACTTCTATGTTTTTTTAACATGATGAGTCAAACCAGCCAGGATGGGATGCCCTAGATTTACTCCAGTTGACATAGAGCCCTTCACTGATGCCCTTTTTTATATGATTGAATGCTTGTATAAACTCGTGTGCTTCCGTGTTCTCATCAAGGCACAGTTTAAAAGCCTCCCTCTCTTTCCTAATTAATGTTGTTAAAAAATTAGATGGGTCCACCAGGGATCATCTTAATGCATACTCATTACGACGGGAAATTTCAATGTTCTCCAAGATGCTAGCTCTATAGGCATCTCCCCTTTGAGTCAAAAGATTGGTGTTCAAGGCAACACTTTGGGGAAAATGATCGCTAATAGCGATACAATGTACAGAAAATCCTAAAACCAACTCAGAATGGCACTGGGAGAAGAGTATAAAATCTATCACGCTTTTCTCACCTCTGCCATTGTAAGTACAACTCACTGTGACTGGAGTACTAATGAGCTCATTACAAAAGGACAGGTTATATTTAAAAAGCAAATCATTTAGGAAGTCCCCATAACCTGAGTGGGAGAAGTGAGTGATATCACTATTGTCATAAGACGTCATGCCACAGACCCTATTAGATGGATGCGGGCAGGTGCGTATATTGAAATCACCGCCCCAAACGATAATTGGGTTCTTGCAGTCAGCCGTGAAGGCAGACTTCAAGTCATGGTCTAAACGATTAAGAGCTAAAGTAATTTCCTGAGTACAGCCGTTGTTATAAAAGTTTACAATAGCTGTAGAGGAGTGAGCAGACAATTGAAGAATGACAATCTTATAAAAAACACTGGTAAAAATCACAGTTGTATTCAAAGGAGACAGCAAGTTTGATACATAGATACACAAACCCCCTTTAGGACGTCCACTGTTGGATTGAACCACTGGACAGTGATATGTTTTGAAGCCAGCTAAATGTATTGGGTCCACTGACCAAGTTTCCTGTAGACATAGGATATGAAATTTGGAGGTAAAATCGAGCCACTCGCTCGTAGTACTTTTATTGCGTAAGCCAGCAACGTTCCAATACAAAATCGTGTTGGCTTCCGCAGGAGACTCAGTGACAGTAGAGAAAGCTCTCGATAATGTAGAATCAACAGCAATGCAAGGCTTCAGAGGCACAGCAGTGCGGGGCTTGTGAGGCACGCGGGCCTCGTCGATGACCAAGCAGGGAGCCCAAGCGCGCTCTAAAGGTGTAACAGGTCCGCGCAGTTTGCCACCATTGGAATAATTGGGAGCCCTTAGTCAATCCACGCCACAGAGAGTGGAAAGTCAAACCTATTGTAAGTTTCGATCGGGGGATGTTGGGAAACAGGGAAATATGCCTGATGATGTGAGCGGGCTGTTGTTAGGAAAGAAGGTGGCGACTGAAAGAAAAAACCGAGAGGTAGAACAGCAATCTGCTTTGTGGTGAGGGAAGGTAAACTAGTTCTTTCGAGTATTAATTTCACTAAATTGGGAGATGTAAATGAAAGCACCACACAATCTCCCTCCAGGATTTTACTACCCGAGCCCACCCATTTAACTCTCCTGATCATTTTCAAGTCGGCAAAAAGTACCCCGCCGAGATCTACCCTTGCATTCAGCCAATTTAAGCTCTTTTTCCGAAGGGAGGTTACTAGCAACTGGTTGGGATGGCAAAGCCGGTGGTACAAAGTTAGAACTAGGCCCTAGAGATTTATTTATGACACCTGTCCTCACTGAAGGGTGCTGGTGACCGTGTGGGGTGGGCAAGGAGGTGCTGTTGAAATCGCCAGCCCTTGCCAAAGCTATGGTAGGAGGGTAGTGGGTGCCCTGGGAATATTGCGCGGATTCTGACAGGCGAAGATGTTGAATCTGAGCTGAGGGATCCCCAGGATGTGGGGGACATGCTGATGTAAACTGAATCGATCCCAACGTATCTAAACGGGCTAGCACATTCCTCTCAAACCTTTTTAGTTGCCCTGCGAGAGAGCTAAGTGCAGTCATAAATGTATCAGTGAGGGTCTGCACTAGGGAGGTCAGAGAAACGTGATCTGTGTGCAGGTGGTTAACCGGTATATTTGCGGGTTTGGCACTCGGTTGCTTTTGGGACAGATTTTTTTGGCACATTTACCTCCCCCGCCTGCACCCCAGGCACAGAAGGAATCTGACTGATAGTAGCTGAGGGGGTTTTAAAACGTTTTCAGGGTGGCTGGGTATCTGGTATGGCTGCAGGAGGGGATTTTGGGTTACACTTATCAGGTTCCTTAACTTCCAGCTGGCCATTAATTAGTGGGCTGCCAGGGATAACAATGAGAGTTGTAACAGGGGCAGTTGAAATTATACCAGAATTACCAGAGATGTTGTTAGTGCAGTTGGATAGAGTTTCCTCAACACTTATAATCTGTTTTTCCAGCGCCCCCATTGCACCCGTAATATAGTTCAAGATAGAAGAGGATGGCCGAGTGTCCCTTGGTGATTTAGTTGCACCCCCGGGTGCTTCCTTTTACCATGACTAATAAACAAAAAGGTCCCAACAAATAATGTTTAAAAGAAAGCCCTTTTAAATACAATGGAAAGTCTGCTATAAAAATCGAGATACGTGAAGTTAGTACAATAGACAATAGTCACACTGCTGATCCCCAAAACCCAGAGTTCAGACTCAAAGGTCAAAAGCCATGATGACCACAAAGCACAATTCAACATCAGGCAGTGGGAACAAAGTCAAAAACAAGCAAACAAGCAGACCTTGGCTGCGGACTCGGCGCACACGTGATGTTTCAAGTCCCCAGGTCACTGGATCGACATCAAAAAGCCAAGGGGGTGGCCCTGCCTCTTCCTGTCGCTGATGGGTGTTGACGGGCCCGCCCTTGGCCCGGGCTTAGCCCAGGCCTGCCCGCGTGCGTCCAACGCTGCGGGTGCACGGATCTCCTTTTAGAGCCTCCTGGCGTGGGAAAACGCGTTGGCGCCTCCTAGTGTTTAGAATTGTGGGGGATGGAGTCCCCAATGTGGCGTGGCAGGCAGCAGACCAGCGGTAACGGGCTCCCGCGCTGCGGGTGCCCGGTTCTCCTTTTAGCACCTCCTGGCGCGGGAAAATGCGTTGGCGCCTCCTGGCGCTTAGAATTGTGGGGGATGAAGTCCCCAATGTGGCGTGGCAGGCAGCAGACCAGCTGTAACAGGCACCCAGAAAGTCAGTTCAAAGTCTTGGGTAGACTTTGTGGACGTTTCAGTGAAGGCACTAGAAGGCTGGATTGTTGGTAACAAAGTTGACACATACGAGGGATTGTATAATTTGTTTTTGAAAGAACATATTTTGACTCATTGTGCAGAAGAGAAGTTACGCCAGTATCTAGTGGACTCTAAGCTGACAGACCCCAGAGAGCTGGGAGAAGCAGCTGATGAGTGGGGGACAACCCGGGTTTCCATTCAGCCCCAGGGGGTTACCAGAAAAAAGGAGGACAGGTCCCTCCCCAGGGGAAAGCCCAGGGGAAAGAAATTCAAAAACAGAAGGAGTCCTCCAAAGACCCACAAAAACCTGAACAAGGAGGGGGGCCCGAGCCAACCCAAATTCAAATGGAGGGGGTATCAGGGAAAGAATGGTAGGTTCTTTGATCCCTCAAAAGTGGGTAATTTCTTTGACTGTAACCATCTAGGGCACAAACAGGGAGATGCTGTCTGCGCCAAGAAGCTCCCCCCTAAGGGGCCATCCACAGGGATTACCAGTGTAAGTGTGGGGGTGGAGAGTGGTGCCCCAGAGAGGGGGTAGTCAGGTGGTGGAATCAACCTTAGTGTCCCTGGGAGGGGTGAATATTGCAACCCTTGCTGCCTTACCTCCAAACATGGACAAGCACAGGTAGAGGCCTAAAGTGAATGGGACTGAGGTTGAAGCTATCAGAGACACAGGGGCTGGTGTAACTATGGTCCTGGATGAGCTGGTGCCTCCAGGGAGGTTGCTACCTGGCGAGTTTCACCGGGTGACTTATGCAGACAGCACTACCAAACTCCATCCTATGGCTGTGGTGGATTTGGAATGAGGACATGTGACAGGCCCTATGAAGGTAGCTGTGTCTAAGGTGCTCCCAGTCTAGTGTTTACTGGCCAATGATTTTGAAGCCGCTGAGTGGTCAGAGGTGGAGAGAGGACATTGGAGCTCCCTGAGTGGGTATGTGCTGTGACTAGGTCACAGACTAGCCAGAAGGAAGGGGCTGGACACTTTGACCCTGGAACAAAGGTCCAAGCATCCAAGGACAAGGGTACTGGGCCTGGTGAGCCAGCCCAGGGAACTCCAGAAGTGCAGGAAGAATCTAACCCTGATGGGGAGGATCTGGCCTCTGAGGGAGGGACTCCATCCCTGTCAGACCTGTCAGATTTGGCAGAACTGACAGGAGCAGGTGGATCGTCCAGAGAGGAGTTCAGTAAGGGACATAGAGACTGTCCCACCCTTGAGAGCTTGAGGCGGATTGCCTCTAAGCAAGAGGAGGGGGATGACAGTGGGTTTCACAAAATCTACTGGGAAGATGGGACTGCTTTATACTGAGGCCAGAAACCTCAAGGAGAAGGCCACCAGGAGGTTGGTGGTGCCCCAAAAGTGTAGAGAGTTCATCCTGACTTTGGGTCATGATATCCCCTTGGCAGGACATTTGGGACAGACAAAGACATGGAACCGGTTGGTGAACCATTTCTACTGGCCCCATATGTCTGAAAAGGTAAAGGAGTTTTGCAGCACCTGTGTCACCTGTCAGGCCAGTGGCAAAGCAGGGGGCAAGACAAAGGCTCCCCTAATACCACTGCCAGTGGGGATGGACATTGTTGGTCCCCTAGACCCACCCACTGCATCAGGGAATAGGTATTTCTTAGTGGTAGTGGACCATGCCACTAGGTACCCTCAGCAATCTCTCTTAGAACCATTGATGCTCCTGCAGTGGCTAGAGCACTGCTTGGTGGGTGCACCAGAGTGGGTTTTCTGAAAGATAGGGACAGGAACTTTCTGTCCAGCTGTCTGACTGCTATGTGGGATGAGTGTGGTGTCAACTACAAGTTCACCACTCCCTATCACCCACAAGCAAATGGTCTGGTTGAGAGATTCAACAAAACCCTGAAGGGCATGATAAATGGGTTGTCAGAGAAACTCAGGGGGAGATGGGATGTTCTCCTCCCATGCCTACTGTTTACCTACAGGGAAGTGCCACAGAAAGGGGATGGTTCAGTCCCTTTGAGTTGTTGTTTGGACACACTGTGAGCGGGCCATTGTGTCTGCTGAGAGAGTCTTTAGAGAAGCCTCCTAAAGAAGCAAAGGACAATGTGCTTGACTATGTGCTATGCCTGAGATCTAGAATGGCAGAGTATATGTACAAGGCAAACAGGAAACTGGAGGCCAGCCAGGAGCTCATGAAGCACTGGTATGATCAGAAGGCTACTATGCCTGAGTAAACTCCAGGACAATTGTTGTGGGTGTTGGAGCCAGTGGCACTGAGGTCTCTCCATGACAAGTGGAGTGGTCCCAATCCAATCTTAGAAAAGAAGGGTGAGGTTACCTATTTGGTTGACCTTGGCCCCCCCCCAGGAACCCTCATGTGAATAGATTGAAACCCCACCATGACAGGGCAGATATGACCATGTTTCTGGTCACTGATCTCTTTGACCCCAGGCATCACTGAGTGGTGTGTGCACCACATTGACACTGGTGACAGCCTACCTGTCAAAAATAAACTGTACAGGTTGTCTGACCATATCAGAGCCAGCATTAAAGCTGAGGTTGCTAAAATGCTGGAATTGGGGGTAATTGAATCGTCTGAAAGTCCATGGGCCAGTCCAGTGTTGCTGGTGCCCAAACCTAATCCACAGGGGGAGGCCCAAGTAGTTAAGGTTCTGTGTGGACTACAGAGGATTGAATGCAGTCACAAAGACTGACACTCACCCTATACCTAGAGCTGATGAGCTCATTGACAGGTTAGGGGCTGCTAAGTACCTGAGTACTTTTGATTTGACTTCAGGTTACTGGCAGATTGCCCTCACTGATGGAGCAAAGGAGAGATCAGCATTCTCCACACCAGAGGGACATTACCAGTTCAAGGTAACGCCCTTTGGCTTAAAGAATGCACCTGCCACCTTCCAAAGGTTGGTGAACAGGGTCTTGTCTGGGTTGGAACAGTTCAGTGCAGCTTATCTGGACGTTATAGCTGTATATAGTTCTACCTGGGGGATCACTTAAGTCACCTAAGGGAAGTGCTTCAGGCCATGCAGCAGGCAGGCCTGACTATTAAGGCAAGTAAGTGCCAAATTGGGCAGAGTTCTGTGGTGTACCTGGGCCACCTGGGAGGTGGGGGCCATGTACAGCCTCTCCAGGCCAAGATTCAAACTATTTTGGATTGGACAGCTCCTGTTACCTAGACTCAGGTCAGGGCATTCCTTGGACTGACAGGGTATTATAGAAGGTGTGTTCAAAATTATGGGACCATTGTGGGGCCCCTAACAGAACTCACTTCTAAGAAGAGGCCCCAAAAGGTGGATTGGACCCCAGAGTGTCAGAAGGCTTTTGACACTCTGAAAGCTGCTATGTGTTCAGCACCAGTGTTGCTGGCCCCTGACTACACAAAAGAATTTGTGGTTCAGACAGATGCTTCAGAGCAATGGATTGGGGCAGTGTTGTCACAGCTAAATGAAGAGGGCCTTGACCAGCCAGTTGCCTTTATTAGCAGGAGACTTCTTCCCAGAGAGCCGAGGTGGAGTGCCTTAGAGAGAGAGGCTTTTGCTGTGGTTTGGTCCCTGAAAAAGTTGAGACCATATTTGTTTGGGACTCACTTTCTTGTTCAGACTGACCACAGGCCTCTCAGATGGCTCATGCAGATGAGAGGGGTGAATCCCAAGCTGTTAAGGTGGTCCATTTCCCTACAGGAAATGGACTTTACAGTGGAACACAGACCTGGATTGGCCCATGCAAATGCAGATGGACTTTCCTGGTTTCTCCACTTAGATGATGAGGACTACCAGGGTGTAGGTTAATAACCCATCACCTTTCGTTGGGGGGGGCATGTTGCAAAGCCATCCTGTGCCCTGTGCATCCTCCAACTTTTGCTGACTGGTACTGGTGGTAACTGACTCTGGCTGACCCTGGGCTATGCCTAACCAGGCCCAGGGCCAGTGCTATGCTGAAAGAGAATACAGTGAAAACACCTACATACACTAGGGTACACAATGGGTTGGGGTACCCCTGTGATTGGCATGACCTACCCTATAAGGCCCTAGTACATAATAGGGCAGGGGATTGAAACTACCTCTAAGTCCCTAGTATATAATAGGGCATGGCAGTTTAGAGGCCAGCAGCCCTTTCTGCACTTGCATGTGTGCACTGCTGAAGTCTGAGGTCAGTTTAAAAGTAGCTCTGTGTTGCAGGACTGCTTTTAAAAAGTAAATTGTGCCCAAACTCAACTTTGGTGTTTGGGGCTCTTAAAATTGGATAACCTACAATGTTTGGGCGTATTAGGTACCCCAGGGTCTCCCCTAGGTGTCCCAGGGTTGTGGTGTCAGGTATTTATAAGGAGGACCCTTATAAAATGAGTTTTATATGCCCTGGGTTAAGTGAAATTGCACATTCCACACCCCACATTGTTATAAAGTGCAGCCCAAAATCGACATTGGTGCTAGGAGCACTGTGGAGGGAGGATCTGCAATATGTTTACATATTCAGAACCCCTAACGTCTCCCCTAGGAGTTCCAGGGGTGGGGGTCCTGTAGATATAGGCAGAGCACTTATAAAATATGTATTTATAGGCCCTGGTGCTGGAAAAATGGCCCAAATCATTTTTCCCATTGCAAATCCCGTGCCACATAGGTTAACACGGCAAGAAGTTATTAACTAATAAATCCTGCTAGGAGAATGAGAAAATAGCATTCAAAGACTTCCCAGAATGGTATTGATTAATCCAACAATATGATATTGTTGAATTTCTCCTAAAATGTACAGAGAGAAGTTATAAGACTTTCTTGTCTATAGGACCAGATTCAGCATTCCAGTGGTCGGTCCTGATTAGTCAGAGTTAAGTGGATTAGCCAGGCTCCTTTGAAGCAGTGTTCTGTTACACAATGCCAGAGCAGGGGGAGGAGTTGTAAACAATGGACTTCAATGGAAGGCGAAGACACCAGTGTCATTTACAACTCTACTCTTTTGAACCCAGCCAGATGCTAGGCTTAAGGAAGGAATGAGCAGATGCAAGGAGGAGAGACTATGGAGATTAGCCATCCTAGCGGTGTGTTTAGCCAGCTCTTCTCTCCCTGTTGGAGAATCAGCCATGAAGAATTTGGAAGAATTGGTGCACTCTGGGACAAAATAGTGCCACACTTTGAAGGATGTGGTCATACCTTGGGGTGTTACCCTACCCCCCATTGGACAGGAGTGCCCTCCTGCTTGACCTAGAGAACTTGTAATAAGCATCTGAGAGGAGCAGAGCCTCTCAAATCTTCTGCTTAAAACTTAGGAAAGCAAGAAGGGCCATGCTGAGAAGTTTGATGTGCAATCACTTAAGCCTGCACTCTGAAGATTGCGCCTTCTGCACCATCTGGAACTACAGCCCTGTGGACTACCTTGCTGTAAAAGGACTAAAGAGTGGACTCCCTGCAAGCTACAGGTTAACAGAGCTCATCTGGAACATCACTACCAAGAATCCTCAACCCGGAGCACTACCAGTGGATTTGTGAGGGTTTTGTCCAAGTGGATTGTGGGAACTGAAGTCCTCAACTTTCAAGGACCATCTTGGAGCTTCCAGACCCTGGGAGTAAGTTTGAGACACTTTGGGACCCTTTGTGGAACTTCAAGAAGAAGTTCCAGAAGTTTGGAGAAGTTTGGAGCAACTTTCGGAAAAAACTCCCTAAGTGGACCGACTCAACCTGGCCAGCCAAGCCGCCAGCCTTCAACCGCGAGTCCGCCTGCCGTCCAGGTTCGTCCTGCTGAAAAGCTCTGTAGGTCCGACTTCCCAAGTTTGACCGGGAGTAGGTGAAATCCGAGGCCGGAGAACCTTTACCGAATCCGGCCTTGTGAAGAGCATCGAGGGACCCCGCAAGAAAAAGCTCCGTAAAAGTTTCTAAGTCCAAACGAAGAAAAGGTGACCGGAAGCAACCGCGAGAGTCAAGCCGCCTGCCTTCAACCGGGAGTCGGCCTGGATCCTTGGTTCGTCCTGCTGGAACGCTCCAGAGGTCGGACTTCCATGAGTTTGACCGGGAGCTTGTCGCAAGGCAATCCGGCGAACCCTCACTGAATCCAGACTGGCTGAGAGCTTCGAGAGACCCCGGCAAGAAAAGCTCCAGAAAAGTTTCTAAGTCAGAGGGTAAAAACTTTGACCGAGACCTACCACGAGGGGTAGTTGCGCAGGGCTCCATCCCGGTCGGCCTGAAACTTTGACTTTGACCCGGTCTATTGCGACCAGATGTCCCGATAAGGCAATATAGGTTTCTATGTACTATATAATGCAAAATCTTCAAAAATCATATCTCCGGTTCCCTACATTGGATGTTTGTCGTTTTGGTGTCATTTTAAAGATAAACATATTTCCTATTCTTATAAATTGGTGTTGGATTTTTATTGTGCATTGTGTCTTAATTATTTACTGAATTGGTGTTTTTAAATGCTTTACATACCTATCTTTGAAGTTAAGCCTGCCCGCTCGCAGCCAAGCTACCAAGGGTTGAGCATGGGAATAATTTTCTAAGACCTAGTCTGAGCCCTACACTGTCGTAGTGGCCTTATTGCCAGCGGCAGATATACATTTTCCCCTACTAATAATCCACTTTCCAACAGCTTCTCTTAATTTGTCTCGTGCTAGTTTGGAGTTTAGAGTTTAGTTCTGAAAAACTTCAAGCATGTTTTATTTGCATTTATTTTTAAAGTCATCTTCTTGAAATAACATGAAAAATCAAAAATTCTTGAGAAAAACATATTTATTTTGAAATTTAAAATGCATATAATTTTAGGAGCATATTTGCATGAATGAAAAAATGAGTGTGGAAATTATTTACTACAGAATACGTGCTAGGGAATGCAGCTTTCATTTTTATGAACTTGGGGGCATATTTGGGGTCAAGTCACGCAGTGCAGCAGGTCACCTTGCTGCTCTGCATTGCATTACAAAAGGGGATGATGGACGGAACGCTTGAGCCAATCAAACACTCACCCCCAGTCAACTGATCTGGGTTTAATCCATCATCATTCTTTAGCTCACTCCACCACCCCAGTTCAGACATGGCCATATGCAAATCAGTCTGACCCTGTGCCTCATGGGAACAGTCCAGCCCGAACTGCCAAGCCATGTCTTCCCTGGACCGGAAACAAGCATCCTAGGACCGGTTTCTGGCATTCCAGCCGTCATCAGCCAGGCTTGCCTGAATCCAGTGGCAAAGTGAGCAAGGGACCCACGTCTGGGCATACCCCGCCAACTTAGGGCGAACAAAGCGATACAAAAGGGGATGATGGACAGAACGCTTGAGCCAATCAAACACTCACCCCCAGTCAACTGATCTGGGTTTAATCCATCATCATTCTTTAGCTCACTCCACCACCCCAGTTCAGACATGGCCTTATGCAAATCAGTCTGACCCTGTGCCTCATGGGAACAGTCCAGCCCGAACTGCCAAGCCATGTCTTCCCTGGACCGGAAACAAGCATCCTAGGACCGGTTTCTGGCATTCCAGCCGTCATCAGCCAGGCTTGCCTGAATCCAGTGGCAAAGTGAGCAAGGGACCCACGTCTGGGCATACCCCCGCCAACTTAGGGCGAACAAAGCGATACAAAAGGGGATGATGGACGGAACGCTTGAGCCAATCAAACACTCACCCCCAGTCAACTGATCTGGGTTTAATCCATCATCATTCTTTAGCTCACTCCACCACCCCAGTTCAGACATGGCCTGCATTGCATGACAGGGAAAGGGCAGGAATGTGCTGTATTTAAGTCAATAGGGGGCATTCATGACTTTTTTCCAACACTGGCCCCCTTTTGGCAGCCTAGCGCCAAAGCAGACATTCTTGCACCATGGTGCAAGGGTGCCTGCATTGTAAGGTGGATTGTTTTTGTTCTGGAAGGGCAACCATCCTGCACAAAAACAATCTCCTGAGGCTTTTTCCTCTTTCTATGTGTGCTACAGAATGCAGCACACATAGAAAGAGGAAAAAACAATTTGAAATAAACTGTTTCTCCTCGAAACGCCTCACCTGAGGAGGCGTGGGTTTTTGGCGCATTCCCAGGTCTACCACTTCTGGAAAACCCACGCAACACCCCTGGAAATGCCTTCCTGGCGCAGAGTAATGCAAAGCAGCAATTTGCACTGTGTTGCATTATTCGAGAGAAAACCAGTCAGGGTCACAGCCAGATGAGACTCCACTTGCTAAATTTCCAGCACCAAAGAGACAGCATGTGGAGGAAATACAGCCTGGGGTGAACCAGAGTAGTGGCGGTCTGTGGGATGATTATTGAGTACCCTTGCCTGTCCTTTTGCACAAGATAGAAGTGACATCGTTTCCCAAACAGTGGAAGTGTATTGCAGACATCCCTGAAGCTGGAGGGAGGAGACCTTGACAATTAAGTGAGGAAAGAGGAGACAAGGCTCAATTAGAAATTCAATTAGGCCTTTGCTAAGGAAGAGGCATCTGATTTGTCTTCCTGAAGTACTGCCTTTTGGTAGATAGTAGGGGTGAAGGGTGGGACTGTAGACTCTTATGAAAAAGGTGAAAGGGATCCCTTAAGCAAGGCACGGCCTTTTAACTTTCCTTAATTTTACATTCCGTTGGCAGATGACAGCCAGGTGCAGAAACCTCACACCTCTCTGTCTCTGTTGTGGGTGCTTGAGGCTGGAGACAATCTAATTGTGAGAAGCATCACTCTACACAAAGGCTGTGTCTGGAGAGCAGCCTAGAAAAGACACTTGAAATGAGAACCACCCCAAAACTGGTCTCAAACGTGCAGACAGTGGATACACACTATACATCTTCTGTCTTCCTTTGCTGTATAAACGGGGAACCCCACTTTTTGTTTCAGTTCCAAGTCCTCTACAGTGAAGGAAGGGACTACTCTTCCAAGTACCTAGAAGGCTGCAGTACAGCCAGAGCTGGAATCTGCCTCACAGACAATCTCTCAGAGGTAAGAGGACATCACCTGAGTCTGACACCTTGCTGGAAGATGTGGATACCTGTTCTGTAGTGCCTCGAAACCAGCTTGCCATCTGAGAGAAAGAGCACCTCCCAGACCTCCATACGTTGTGACTCTCCAGGAAGACCAAGGTACAGTGGGTCCACCCAGCTGATGGGACTTCCAGAAGAGGAAGCATTCAGAGAGCAATCTGTGTACCCTTGTGCCAGCAGGCCTACAGTATCTCCCGAAGTCTTTCCATGTGAGAATCATGGCGTCTTGTCCTAAGATAGCCAAAGCTGCACTGAGTCCAATTCAGGTGGTAAGTAGCCATATTGCCCAGCAGAAGATTGGCCTACGTGTGGTCGTATTGCCCAGAAGAAGTACTATGTTATTCTTTATTTTCATTTGTACTTCGGCAGGAAGACTGGATAAAAAGTACATGTTGTGAAAATAAAATCTTAGGAAACATAAATGTGTATGTAGCAGTGTTGGAAAGCGGTTGTCATACCTCAAATTTGAGTGCGAGCATGGGCTTCTGTTGCAAAGTCATCCTGTGACCTGGGCACCCCCCAACTTTTTGCTGACTGGTACTGGTGGTAACTGACTCTGATTGATCCCGGGCTCTGCCTAACCAGGCCCAGGGCCAGTGCTATGCTGAAAGAGACACTTGGAATACAGTGAAAATTCCTACATACATTAGAGTACACTATGGGTTTGGCATGACCTACCCTATAAGGCCCTAGTACATAATAGGGCAGGGAGATTGAAACTACCTCTAAGTCCCTAGTGTATAATAGGGCATGGCAGTTTAGAGGTCAGCGGCCCTTTCTGCACTTGCATGTGTGCACTGCTGAAGCCTGCGTCAGTTTAAAAGTAGCTCTGTGTTGCAGGACTGCTTTTAAGAAGTAAATTGTGCCCAAACTCGACTTTGGTGTTTGGGGCACTTACAAAATGGATAACCTACAATGTTTGGGCATATTAGGTATCCCCAGGGTTTCCCCTAGATGTCCCAAGGGTGGGGGGTCAGGTATTTATAAGGAGGACCCTTATAAAATGAGTTTTATATGCCCTGGGTTAAGTGAAATTGCACATTTCACACCCCACATTGTTATAAAGTGCAGCTCAAAATCGACTTTGGTGCTAGGAACACTGTGGAGGGAGGATCTGCAATACTTTTACATATTCAGAACCCCTAAAGTTTCCCCTAGGTGTTCCAGGGGTGAGTGTTCTGTTGATATAGGTAGAGTACTTAAAAAATATGTTTTTATAAGCCCTGGTGATGGAAAAATGGCCCAAGTCATTTTTCCCATTGCAAATCCCCTGCCACATAAGTTAACATGGCAAGACGTTATTAACTGATAAATCCTGCTAGGAGAATGATAAAAATAGCATTCGAAGACTTCCCAGAATGGTATTGATAAATTCAACAATATGATATTGTTGAATTTCTCCTAAAATGTACAGACAAGAAGTTATAAGACTTTCTTGTCTATAAGCCCAGATTCAGCCTTCCAGTGGTCTGTCCTGATTGGTCAGAGTTAAGTGGATTAGCCAGGCTCCTTTGAAGAGGTGATAAAGAGCCCCAGGGGTTAACCAGCTCTGCTGGGAGGGCAGTGTTCTGTTACACAATGCCAGAGCAGGGGGAGGAGTTGTAAACAATGGACTTCAATGGAAGGGGAAGACACCAGTGTCATTTACAACTCTACTCTTTTGAACCCAGCCAGATGCTAGGCTTAAGGGAGGAATGAGCAGATGCAAGGGGGAGAGACTATGGAGATTAGCCATCCTAGGGGTGTGTTTAGCCAGCCATGATGAATTTGGAAGAATTGGTGCACTCTGGCACAAAATAGTGCCGCACTCTGAAGGATGTGGTTACACCTTGGGGCGTTACCCTGCCCCCAATTGGACAGGAATGCTCTCCTGGTTGACCCAGAGAACTTGGAATAAGTATCCGAGAGGGGCAGAGCCTCTCAGATCTGCTGCTTGAAACCTAGGAAAGCAAGAAGGGCCATGCTGAGAAGTTTGATGTGCAATCACTAAGGCCTGCACTCTGAAGATTGTGCCTTCAGCACCATCTGGAACTACAGCCCTGTGGACTACCTTGCTGTAAAAGTACTAAAGAGTGGACTCCCTGCAAGCTACAGGTTAACAGAGCTCACCTGGAACATCACCACCAAGAATCCTCAACCTGGAGCACTGCCAGTGTATTTCTAAGGGTTTTGTCCAGGTGGATTGTGGGAACTGAAGTCCTCAACTTTCAAAGACCATCTTGGAGCTTCCAGACCCTTGGAATAAGTTTGAGACACTTTGGGACCCTTTGGGGAACGTCAAGAAGATGTTTGGAGAAGTTTGGAGCAACTTTCGGAAAAAGCTCCCTAAGTGGACCGACTCAACCTGGCCAGCCAAGCCGCCTGGCTTCAACCGCGAGTTGGCCTGCTGTCCAGGTTTGTCCCGCTGAAAAGCTCCGTAGGTCCGACTTCCAGAGTTTGACCTGGAGTAGGCAAAGTCCGAGGCCAGCGAACCCTCACCGAATTGGGCCTGGTGAAGAGCATCGAGGGACCCCGCAAGAAAACGCTCCATAACAGTTTCTAAGTCCGAACGAAGAAAAAGTGACCGGGAACAACCGCGAGAGTCAAGCCGCCTGCCTTCAACCGCGAGTCAACCTGGATCCTTGGTTCGTCCCGCTGGAACGCTCTGGAGGTTGGACTTCCATGAGTTTCACCGGGAGCTCGTTGCAATTCAATCCGGCGAACCCTCATCGAATCCGGACTGGCTGAGAGCTTCGAGAGACCCCGGAAAGAAAATCTCCAGAAAAGTTTCTAAGTCAGAAGGTAAAAACTTTGACCGAGACCTACCGCGAGGGGTAGCCTCGCAGGGCTCCATCGCGGTCGGCCTGAAACTTTGACTTTGACCTGGTCTATCGCGACCAGATGTCCCGATAAGGTGCTATAGGTTTCTATGCGCTATATAATGCTAAATCTTTAAAAATTCATATCTCCGGTTCCCTACATTGGATTTTTGTCATTTTGGTGTCATTTTAAAGATAAAAATATTTCCTAGTTTTATAAATTGGTGTTGGATTTTTATTGTGCATTGTGTCTTAATTATTTACTGAATTGGTGTTTTTAAATGCTTTAAATACCTGTCTTTGAAGTTAAGCCTGCCTGCTCGCAGCCAAGCAACCAAGGGTTGAGCATGGGAATAATTTTCTAAGACCTATTCTGAGCCTTATACTGTGTTAGTGGCCTTATTGCCAGTGGCAGATATACATTTGCCCCTACTAATAATCCACTTTCCAACATTTGGTGCTCAGCGGTGTGGATGAGGACCTGTGTTTAAAAAGTACACCTTTCAGTAAAGTGAATTAAGATCGTAAAAATCCTCTAAATTGTCTTAGAACAAAACGTTTGAGTTTGATTTTTAGAATTTGGACTAAACTATTATTAATCCATTGTTTTGATTTTTCCAAATTGTTCTAAGTCTATTGTGCCTAGTTGTTGTGACCCAAAACTAGGAAACCATGTAGCTGGTCCTGGCTAAACTGTTCCAGTTCAGGATGGCTGATCTTAGGGTACAGTGTAGGCTTAGGGGGCTGCCTGCTTCCAACAAGATTAGGAAGGCAGGGTTGCTTAAGTCCCTAAATGCCTGTGCTGGGGTGGCTGAGGAGATTCAAGGGGGGATGGAGGGTGTTCCCCCAAACCTCACCCAAGAGGAGGGTGAGGATGGTGCCTCTTCCATTTTCTCTAGTGTTAGCCATATGATTCCAGATGGTGGGAGGGGAAAGGGTCCCTTACTCAGGAACCACCACTGTCTCTTGCAGAGAGACAGCTTGAGGCTCAATTAGCTTTGATAGCTTTGGAGCAGAGGAAACTGGAATTGGCTGAGAAGAGGTGGGAGAGGGAGGAGGCGTTCAAAAGAAATGGTGGCAGTTAAAATGATGAAGATTTTGAGATGTCCAGGGGTGGTGGATTTGATCCCAAACTTCCCAAGGGTATAATACCCAAGTACACCGAGGGCTATGACATTGATAAGTGGCTAGCAGCCTTTGAGAGGGCCCTTAGAATGAGTAGGGTTCACCCTAAGTTTTGGGGTGCACTCATGTGGGAGTTGATTCCAGTAGCTGGGAGGGATAGGCTCCTGACCCTGAGGGGGGAGGATGCAGAATCATACCAGCAGATGAAGGCATGCTTAGTCAAAAGATTTGGTCTGACTTCAGAGCAGTACAGGGTGAAGTTTAGAGGCACCCAGAAAGTCAATCAATCAAAATAAGCTTTATTCAAATTCACACATGAATCATAAAAGCTACAATATTACATCCCTAACAAAATTAGTTAAAAACCAGTATAAAAGTAAAATAGATTAAAAAGTTTTAAAGACTACAGTACATAGGTGCAAATACAATCGTCATCTGCGCAATCAATTTCAAATTCAATTACAAACTATAAACAGTAACCTGTAGCTGCTCTTCCTGCGATTGATAACAGCCCACAAAAATCGAGACATTACAGCACATATGTAAATGTTCGGTAGCATTTGCAGGTACAAAAAAGTTGGCCGGCATTGTGTGAAGCCCAACTGCAGCAACATGGGTTTGACATATTTCTTCCTCATCTCAGAAAAATGTTTACAGAATAGGACAGTGTGCATAGTGCTCTGCAAGGCGGTATCGTCACAGGTGCATTTCCCCAGGTCAGGTGACCAGTTTTTAATAGTGGGGAAGCTGATTAAATGATGGAAAATGTCCAATCGGAACTGGGTCAGTCCAAACCTATGGCGCGCATTGAACACATTAGCTAAATAAAATTACATATTGAAGCTAGTCAGTATCATCTGATTCCTCAGGACAGAAGGTTTCAGAATTTCAGATGCTAGTCTCGTTTCCTGTAATAGTGATAAACATTTCATTTTGAGTACTTTTCTTTGAACGAAAACCAAGCTCTTGGGATGGTCAAAGTACTCAGGATGATCAATGTCTGCCAAAAAGTTATGCACAAATTTAAGCCAGGGGATTTTAAAGGCGGACGAGGATCTAAGACAGTCAGTTATGATGGTTCTGTTAAGTATGGTATAATCCGATGACCAAATTTTGTGCCATAATAGCACTGGCTGTATCCTAATCAGGTCTGCGATATAAGGAACTCCTAATTCTGTATGGCAGACATAAGTGGCACTACTTTTCGAGACAGCGAGAAGATTTCTTAAGAAAGCATTTTCTTCTAATTGAAGGCTATCGATCTGCCCATGTCCCCATAGTTCAGACCCATACATTGCAGTGGGTCTGCATTTTGCCTTATAAATAGTCAACATTTCCCTTGGATGTTTAATACCTTGAGTGCTAGCAAACTGCAGCAAGGCCCTTGTAGTTTTAACAAAATAGAGATGCCTGGATTTTATTGCCCGTTGCCACTTCCCAGTATGACTGAATACTATCCCCAGGTAAGAGAAAGTAGTAGTGTGCTGAATTTTTACGCCCTCAATAAAAATGTCACAACATTGAGAGGCTGTGTGCCCAATTTTCATGGCGAAGGTTTTACCGGTGTTAATTTTCAGGCCATGGTCCTGCATAAAATTTGCAAATCCATCAACTAGACGTTGGAGTCCAAGGGGAGTACAAGCCATTAAAACCGCATCATCGGCATAAAAAAGTGCCGGGATTGGACGGTGACCTACTTGGGGTAAATCAACGCACTTGCTTGTCAAGGTATCACCTATACTGTTAAGATAAAGATTGAACAGGAAGGGAGCGAGTACGCAACCTTGTTGTACCCCTCTGTTTATATTGAACAGCTGGGTGCAATTGCCGTTAAGGCCATAGCGTACCCTGCCTCGACCTAGAGCGTACAAGTCTCTAAGGAAATTTACAATAGTGCACTCAACTCCCAGGCTAGTCATAATAAACCATAATTTTTCGTGAACCACAAAATCAAAGGCAGAAGATAAGTCCACGAAAACTAAAAACAGGTTCCCTTCCTTAATGTGCATTTATTTACCAATCAGGAAATCCAGGTTAATGGCCTGTTCTGTGGTCCTCAACCCAGACCTAAAGCCGTACTGCAGGTAGGAGAGAATGTTATTAGACTCTGCCCAGTCCTGCAGTCGATAAAAAAGAAGACACCGCCACCTTCACTAAAGAGTCTAAAAGGGAAATTGGCCTGTATTGTGCTGGACTGTTATGGTCACCTTTCTTATCTATGGGGACAATAAGAGACTCAGGCCAGGTTTGCAGAAAACCCTTTTCCCGACAGACTCTGAAGAGAAGGGTAATGATGGGGTCCCAGAGATCAATGTTGGATCTAAACAAATCAATGGGGATCCCATCCGGGCCAGGGGCTTTGCCACCCTTGCTTGTCTTTAATGCTAAGACTACTTCATCCAAAGTGAAGACCGGATAGTTCCTTTGGTTAATGAGTGAGATAGTGTCAGACTCACTAGTGTAAGGTGCAGTGGGCGGGGAAATCGAGATATCATTCTTGGAGGAATATAAATCTGTGAAATGGGATAGCCATGCAGCCTCAGTGATGGCTATCTCAGCTCGGGGGCAGTCCGCAGGGTCGTACGAAGGAGTATTAATAATACGCCAAAACATAATGTTGTCATTAGACAAACTGGCTTCAAGTAAGCAATTCCAGGTGTCCTCCTTTAGGCTTTTTTTCCGTTGCTTAATGGCCAATTTATATGCGGGTCTGCATTCCCATATCTCCAAACCCTGTCTCGGTTTTCTTGCTAGGGCAAGTTTTAGACTTCTATGTTTTTTTTAACATGATGAGTCAAACCAGCCAGGATGGGATGCCCTAGATTTACTCCAGTTGACATAGAGCCCTTCGCTGATGCCCTTTTTTATATGATCGAATGCTTGTATAAACTCGTGTGCTTCCGTGTTCTCATCAAGGCACAGTTTAAAAGCCTCCCTCTCTTTCCTAATTAATGTTGTTAAAAAATTAGATGGGTCCACCAGGGATCATCTTAATGCATACTCATTACGACGGGAAATTTCAATGTTCTCCAAGATGCTAGCTCTATAGGCATCTCCCCTTTGAGTCAAAAGATTGGTATTCAAGGCAACACTTTGGGGAAAATGATCGCTAATAGCGATACAATGTACAGAAAATCCTAAAACCAACTCAGAATGGCACTGGGAGAAGAGTATAAAATCTATCACGCTTTTCTCACCTCTGCCATTGTAAGTACAACTCACTGTGACTGGAGTACTAATGAGCTCATTACAAAAGGACAGGTTATATTTAAAAAGCAAATCATTTAGGAAGTCCCCATAACCTGAGTGGGAGAAGTGAGTGATATCACTATTGTCATAAGACGTCATGCCACAGACCCTATTAGATGGATGCGGGCAGGTGCGTATATTGAAATCACCGCCCCAAACGATAATTGGGTTCTTGCAGTCAGCCGTGAAGGCAGACTTCAAGTCATGGTCTAAACGATTAAGAGCTAAAGTAATTTCCTGAGTACAGCCGTTGTTATAAAAGTTTACAATAGCTGTAGAGGAGTGAGCAGACAATTGAAGAATGACAATCTTATAAAAAACACTGGTAAAAATCACAGTTGTATTCAAAGGAGACAGCAAGTTTGATACATAGATACACAAACCCCCTTTAGGACGTCCACTGTTGGATTGAACCACTGGACAGTGATATGTTTTGAAGCCAGCTAAATGTATTAGGTCCACTGACCAAGTTTCCTGTAGACATAGGATATGAAATTTGGAGGTAAAATCGAGCCACTCGCTCGTAGTACTTTTATTGCGTAAGCCAGCAACGTTCCAATACAAAATCGTGTTGGCTTCCGCAGGAGACTTAGTGACAGTAGAGAAAGCTCTCGATAATGTAGAATCAACAGCAATGCAAGGCTTCAGAGGCACAGCAGTGCGGGGCTTGTGAGGCACGCGGGCCTCGTCGATGACCAAGCAGGGAGCCCAAGCGCGCTCTAAAGGTGTAACAGGTCCGCGCAGTTTGCCACCATTGGAATAATTGGGAGCCCTTAGTCAATCCACGCCACAGAGAGTGGAAAGTCAAACCTATTGTAAGTTTCGATCGGGGGATGTTGGGAAACAGGGAAATATGCCTGATGATGTGAGCGGGCTGTTGTTAGGAAAGAAGGTGGCGGCTGAAAGAAAAAACCGAGAGGTAGAACAGCAATCTGCTTTGTGGTGAGGGAAGGTAAACTAGTTCTTTCGAGTATTAAATTCACTAAATTGGGAGATGTAAATGAAAGCACCACACAATCTCCCTCCAGGATTTTACTACCCGAGCCCACCCATTTAACTCTCCTGATCATTTTCAAGTCGGCAAAAAGTACCCCGCCGAGATCTACCCTTGCATTTAGCCAATTTAAGCTCTTTTTCCGAAGGGAGGTTACTAGCAACTGGTTGGGATGGCAAAGCCGGTGGTACAAAGTTAGAACTAGGCCCTAGAGATTTATTTATGACACCTGTCCTCACTGAAGGGTGCTGGTGACCGTGTGGGGTGGGCAAGGAGGGTCTGTTGAAATCGCCAGCCCTTGCCAAAGCTATGGTAGGAGGGTAGTGGGTGCCCTGGGAATATTGCGCGGATTCTGACAGGCGAAGATGTTGAATCTGAGCTGAGGGATCCCCAGGATGTGGGGGACATGCTGATGTAAACTGAATCGATCCCAACGTATCTAAACGGGCTAGCACATTCCTCTCAAACCTTTTTAGTTGCCCTGCGAGAGAGCTAAGTGCGGTCATAAATGTATCAGTGAGGGTCTGCACTAGGGAGGTCAGAGAAACGTGATCTGTGTGCAGGTGGTTAACCGGTATATTTGCGGGTTTGGCACTCGGTTGCTTTTGGGACGGATTTTTTTGGCACATTTACCTCCCCCGCCTGCACCCCAGGCACAGAAGGAATCTGACTGATAGTAGCTGAGGGGGTTTTAAAACGTTTTCAGGGTGGCTGGGTATCTGGTATGGCTGCAGGAGGGGATTTTGAGTTACACTTCTCAGGTTCCTTAACTTCCAGCTGGCCATTAATTAGTGGGCTGCCAGGGATAACAATGAGAGTTGTAACAGGGGCAGTTGAAATTATACCAGAATTACCAGAGATGTTGTTAGTGCAGTTGGATAGAGTTTCCTCAACACTTATAATCTGTTTTTCCAGCGCCCCCATTGCACCCGTAATATAGTTCAAGATAGAAGAGGATGGCCGAGTGTCCCTTGGTGATTTAGTTGCACCCCCCGGGTGCTTCCTTTTTACCATGACTAATAAACAAAAAGGTCCCAACAAATAATGTTTAAAAGAAAGCCCTTTTAAATACAATGGAAAGTCTGCTATAAAAATCGAGATACGTGAAGTTAGTACAATAGACAATAGTCACACTGCTGATCCCCAAAACCCAGAGTTCAGACTCAAAGGTCAAAAGCCATGATGACCACAAAGCACAATTCAACATCAGGCAGTGGGAACAAAGTCAAAAACAAGCAAACAAGCAGACCTTGGCTGCGGACTCGGCGCACACGTGATGTTTCAAGTCCCCAGGTCACTGGATCGACATCAAAAAGCCAAGGGGGTGGCCCTGCCTCTTCCTGTCGCTGATGGGTGTTGACGGGCCCGCCCTTGGCCCGGGCTTAGCCCGGGCCTGCCCGCGTGCGTCCAACGCTGCGGGTGCACGGATCTCCTTTTAGAGCCTCCTGGCGTGGGAAAACGCGTTGGCGCCTCCTAGTGTTTAGAATTGTGGGGGATGGAGTCCCCAATGTGGCGTGGCAGGCAGCAGACCAGCGGTAACGGGCTCCCGCGCTGCGGGTGCCCGGTTCTCCTTTTAGCACCTCCTGGCGCGGGAAAACGCGTTGGCGCCTCCTGGCGCTTAGAATTGTGGGGGATGAAGTCCCCAATGTGGCGTGGCAGGCAGCAGACCAGCTGTAACAGGCACCCAGAAAGTCAGTTCAAAGTCTTGGGTAGACTTTGTGGACGTTTCAGTGAAGGCACTAGAAGGCTGGATTGTTGGTAACAAAGTTGACACATACGAGGGATTGTATAATTTGTTTTTGAAAGAACATATTTTGACTCATTGTGCAGAAGAGAAGTTACGCCAGTATCTAGTGGACTCTAAGCTGACAGACCCCAGAGAGCTGGGAGAAGCAGCTGATGAGTGGGGGACAACCCGGGTTTCCATTCAGCACCAGGGGGTTACCAGAAAAAAGGAGGACAGGTCCCTCCCCAGGGGAAAGCCCAGGGGAAAGAAATTCAAAAACAGAAGGAGTCCTCCAAAGACCCACAAAAACCTGAACAAGGAGGGGGGCCCGAGCCAACCCAAATTCAAATGGAGGGGGTATCAGGGAAAGAATGGTAGGTTCTTTGATCCCTCAAAAGTGGGTAATTTCTTTGACTGTAACCATCTAGGGCACAAACAGGGAGATGCTGTCTGCGCCAAGAAGCTCCCCCGTAAGGGGCCATCCACAGGGATTACCAGTGTAAGTGTGGGGGTGGAGAGTGGTGCCCCAGAGAGGGGGTAGTCAGGTGGTGGAATCAACCTTAGTGTCCCTGGGAGGGGTGAATATTGCAACCCTTGCTGCCTTACCTCCAAACATGGACAAGCACAGGCAGAGGCCTAAAGTGAATGGGACTGAGGTTGAAGCTATCAGAGACACAGGGGCTGGTGTAACTATGGTCCTGGATGAGCTGGTGCCTCCAGGGAGGTTGCTACCTGGCGAGTTTCACCGGGTGACTTATGCAGACAGCACTACCAAACTCCATCCTATGGCTGTGGTGGATTTGGAATGAGGACATGTGACAGGCCCTATGAAGGTAGCTGTGTCTAAGGTGCTCCCAGTCTAGTGTTTACTGGCCAATGATTTTGAAGCCTCTGAGTGGTCAGAGGTGGAGAGAGGACATTGGAGCTCCCTGAGTGGGTATGTGCTGTGACTAGGTCACAGACTAGCCAGAAGGAAGGGACTGGACACTTTGACCCTGGAACAAAGGTCCAAGCATCCAAGGACAAGGGTACTGGGCCTGGTGAGCCAGCCCAGGGAACTCCAGAAGTGCAGGAAGAATCTAACCCTGATGGGGAGGATCTGGCCTCTGAGGGAGGGACTCCATCCCTGTCAGAGCTGTCAGATTTGACAGAACTGACAGGAGCAGGTGGATCGTCCAGAGAGGAGTTCAGTAAGGGACATAGAGACTGTCCCACCCTTGAGAGCTTGAGGCGGATTGCCTCTAAGCAAGAGGAGGGGGATGACAGTGGGTTTCACAAAATCTACTGGGAAGATGGGACTGCTTTATACTGAGGCCAGAAACCTCAAGGAGAAGGCCACCAGGAGGTTGGTGGTGCCCCAAAAGTGTAGAGAGTTCATCCTGACTTTGGGTCATGATATCCCCTTGGCAGGACATTTGGGACAGACAAAGACATGGAACCGGTTGGTGAACCATTTCTACTGGCCCCATATGTCTGAAAAGGTAAAGGAGTTTTGCAGCACCTGTGTCACCTGTCAGGCCAGTGGCAAAGCAGGGGGCAAGACAAAGGCTCCCCTAATACCACTGCCAGTGGGGATGGACATTGTTGGTCCCCTAGACCCACCCACTGCATCAGGGAATAGGCATTTCTTAGTGGTAGTGGACCATGCCACTAGGTACCCTCAGCAATCTCTCTTAGAACCATTGATGCTCCTGCAGTGGCTAGAGCACTGCTTGGTGGGTGCACCAGAGTGGGTTTTCTGAAAGATAGGGACAGGAACTTTCTGTCCAGCTGTCTGACTGCTATGTGGGATGAGTGTGGTGTCAACTACAAGTTCACCACTCCCTATCACCCACAAGCAAATGGTCTGGTTGAGAGATTCAACAAAACCCTGAAGGGCATGATAAATGGGTTGTCAGAGAAACTCAGGGGGAGATGGGATGTTCTCCTCCCATGCCTACTGTTTACCTACAGGGAAGTGCCACAGAAAGGGGATGGTTCAGTCCCTTTGAGTTGTTGTTTGGACACCCTGTGAGCGGGCCATTGTGTCTGCTGAGAGAGTCTTTAGAGAAGCCTCCTAAAGAAGCAAAGGACAATGTGCTTGACTATGTGCTATGCCTGAGATCTAGAATGGCAGAGTATATGTACAAGGCAAACAGGAAACTGGAGGCCAGCCAGGAGCTCATGAAGCACTGGTATGATCAGAAGGCTACTATGCCTGAGTAAACTCCAGGACAATTGTTGTGGGTGTTGGAGCCAGTGGCTCTGAGGTCTCTCCATGACAAGTGGAGTGGTCCCAATCCAATCTTAGAAAAGAAGGGTGAGGTTACCTATTTGGTTGACCTTGGCCCCCCCAGGAACCCTCATGTGAATAGATTGAAACCCCACCATGACAGGGCAGATATGACCATGTTACTGGTCACTGATCTCTTTGACCCCAGGCATCACTGAGTGGTGTGTGCACCACATTGACACTGGTGACAGCCTACCTGTCAAAAATAAACTGTACAGGTTGTCTGACCATGTCAGAGCCAGCATTAAAGCTGAGGTTGCTAAAATGCTGGAATTGGGGGTAATTGAATCGTCTGAAAGTCCATGGGCCAGTCCAGTGTTGCTGGTGCCCAAACCTAATCCACAGGGGAGGCCCAAGTAGTTAAGGTTCTGTGTGGACTACAGAGGATTGAATGCAGTCACAAAGACTGACACTCACCCTATACCTAGAGCTGATGAGCTCATTGACAGGTTAGGGGCTGCTAAGTACCTGAGTACTTTTGATTTGACTTCAGGTTACTGGCAGATTGCCCTCACTGATGGAGCAAAGGAGAGATCAGCTTTCTCCACACCAGAGGGACATTACCAGTTCAAGGTAACGCCCTTTGGCTTAAAGAATGCACCTGCCACCTTCCAAAGGTTGGTGAACAGGGTCTTGTCTGGGTTGGAACAGTTCAGTGCAGCTTATCTGGACGTTATAGCTGTATATAGTTCTACCTGGGGGATCACTTAAGTCACCTAAGGGAAGTGCTTCAGGCCATGCAGCAGGCAGGCCTGACTATTAAGGCAAGTAAGTGCCAAATTGGGCAGAGTTCTGTGGTGTACCTGGGCCACCTGGGAGGTGGGGGCCATGTACAGCCTCTCCAGGCCAAGATTCAAACTATTTTGGATTGGACAGCTCCTGTTACCTAGACTCAGGTCAGGGCATTCCTTGGACTGACAGGGTATTATAGAAGGTGTGTTCAAAATTATGGGACCATTGTGGGGCCCCTAACAGAACTCACTTCTAAGAAGAGGCCCCAAAAGGTGGATTGGACCCCAGAGTGTCAGAAGGCTTTTGACACTCTGAAAGCTGCTATGTGTTCAGCACCAGTGTTGCTGGCCCCTGACTACACAAAAGAATTTGTGGTTCAGACAGATGCTTCAGAGCAATGGATTGGGGCAGTGTTGTCACAGCTAAATGAAGAGGGCCTTGACCAGCCAGTTGCCTTTATTAGCAGGAGACTTCTTCCCAGAGAGCAGAGGTGGAGTGCCTTAGAGAGAGAGGCTTTTGCTGTGGTTTGGTCCCTGAAAAAGTTGAGACCATATTTGTTTGGGACTCACTTTCTTGTTCAGACTGACCACAGGCCTCTCAGATGGCTCATGCAGATGAGAGGGGTGAATCCCAAGCTGTTAAGGTGGTCCATTTCCCTACAGGAAATGGACTTTACAGTGGAACACAGACCTGGATTGGCCCATGCAAATGCAGATGGACTTTCCTGGTTTCTCCACTTAGATGATGAGGACTACCAGGGTGTAGGTTAATAACCCATCACCTTTCGTTGGGGGGGGGGGCATGTTGCAAAGCCATCCTGTGCCCTGTGCATCCTCCAACTTTTTGCTGACTGGTACTGGTGGTAACTGACTCTGGCTGACCCTGGGCTATGCCTAACCAGGCCCAGGGCCAGTGCTATGCTGAAAGAGAATACAGTGAAAACACCTACATACACTAGGGTACACAATGGGTTGGGGTACCCCTGTGATTGGCATGACCTACCCTATAAGGCCCTAGTACATAATAGGGCAGGGGAATTGAAACTACCTCTAAGTCCCTAGTATATAATAGGGCATGGCAGTTTAGAGGCCAGCAGCCCTTTCTGCACTTGCATGTGTGCACTGCTGAAGTCTGAGGTCAGTTTAAAAGTAGCTCTGTGTTGCAGGACTGCTTTTAAAAAGTAAATTGTGCCCAAACTCAACTTTGGTGTTTGGGGCTCTTAAAATTGGATAACCTACAATGTTTGGGCGTATTAGGTACCCCAGGGTCTCCCCTAGGTGTCCCAGGGGTGTGGTGTCAGGTATTTATAAGGAGGACCCTTATAAAATGAGTTTTATATGCCCTGGGTTAAGTGAAATTGCACATTCCACACCCCACATTGTTATAAAGTGCAGCCCAAAATCGACATTGGTGCTAGGAGCACTGTGGAGGGAGGATCTGCAATATTTTTACATATTCAGAACCCCTAACGTCTCCCCTAGGAGTTCCAGGGTTGGGGGTCCTGTAGATATAGGTAGAGCACTTATAAAATATGTATTTATAGGCCCTGGTGCTGGAAAAATGGCCCAAATCATTTTTCCCATTGCAAATCCCGTGCCACATAGGTTAACACGGCAAGAAGTTATTAACTAATAAATCCTGCTAGGAGAATGAGAAAATAGCATTCAAAGACTTCCCAGAATGGTATTGATTAATCCAACAATATGATATTGTTGAATTTCTCCTAAAATGTACAGAGAGAAGTTATAAGACTTTCTTGTCTATAGGACCAGATTCAGCATTCCAGTGGTCGGTCCTGATTAGTCAGAGTTAAGTGGATTAGCCAGGCTCCTTTGAAGCAGTGTTCTGTTACACAATGCCAGAGCAGGGGGAGGAGTTGTAAACAATGGACTTCAATGGAAGGCGAAGACACCAGTGTCATTTACAACTCTACTCTTTTGAACCCAGCCAGATGCTAGGCTTAAGGAAGGAATGAGCAGATGCAAGGAGGAGAGACTATGGAGATTAGCCATCCTAGCGGTGTGTTTAGCCAGCTCTTCTCTCCCTGTTGGAGAATCAGCCATGAAGAATTTGGAAGAATTGATGCACTCTGGGACAAAATAGTGCCACACTTTGAAGGATGTGGTCATACCTTGGGGTGTTACCCTACCCCCATTGGACAGGAGTGCCCTCCTGCTTGACCTAGAGAACTTGTAATAAGCATCTGAGAGGAGCAGAGCCTCTCAAATCTGCTGCTTAAAACTTAGGAAAGCAAGAAGGGCCATGCTGAGAAGTTTGATGTGCAATCACTTAAGCCTGCACTCTGAAGATTGCGCCTTCTGCACCATCTGGAACTACAGCCCTGTGGACTACCTTGCTGTAAAAGGACTAAAGAGTGGACTCCCTGCAAGCTACAGGTTAACAGAGCTCATCTGGAACATCACTACCAAGAATCCTCAACCCGGAGCACTACCAGTGGATTTGTAAGGGTTTTGTCCAAGTGGATTGTGGGAACTGAAGTCCTCAACTTTCAAGGACCATCTTGGAGCTTCCAGACCCTGGGAGTAAGTTTGAGACACTTTAGGACCCTTTGTGGAACTTCAAGAAGAAGTTCCAGAAGTTTGGAGAAGTTTGGAGCAACTTTCGGAAAAACTCCCTAAGTGGACCGACTCAACCTGGCCAGCCAAGCCGCCAGCCTTCAACCGCGAGTCCGCCTGCCGTCCAGGTTCGTCCTGCTGAAAAGCTCTGTAGGTCCGACTTCCCAAGTTTGACCGGGAGTAGGTGAAATCCGAGGCCGGAGAACCTTTACCGAATCCGGCCTTGTGAAGAGCATCGAGGGACCCCGCAAGAAAAAGCTCCGTAAAAGTTTCTAAGTCCAAACGAAGAAAAGGTGACCGGAAGCAACCGCGAGAGTCAAGCCGCCTGCCTTCAACCGGGAGTCGGCCTGGATCCTTGGTTCGTCCTGCTGGAACGCTCCAGAGGTCGGACTTCCATGAGTTTGACCGGGAGCTTGTCGCAAGGCAATCCGGCGAACCCTCACTGAATCCAGACTGGCTGAGAGCTTCGAGAGACCCCGGCAAGAAAAGCTCCAGAAAAGTTTCTAAGTCAGAGGGTAAAAACTTTGACCGAGACCTACCACGAGGGGTAGTTGCGCAGGGCTCCATCCCGGTCGGCCTGAAACTTTGACTTTGACCCGGTCTATTGCGACCAGATGTCCCGATAAGGCAATATAGGTTTCTATGTACTATATAATGCAAAATCTTCAAAAAATCATATCTCCGGTTCCCTACATTGGATGTTTGTCGTTTTGGTGTCATTTTAAAGATAAACATATTTCCTATTCTTATAAATTGGTGTTGAATTTTTATTGTGCATTGTGTCTTAATTATTTACTGAATTGGTGTTTTTAAATGCTTTACATACCTATCTTTGAAGTTAAGCCTGCCCGCTCGCAGCCAAGCTACCAAGGGTTGAGCATGGGAATAATTTTCTAAGACCTAGTCTGAGCCCTACACTGTCGTAGTGGCCTTATTGCCAGCGGCAGATATACATTTTCCCCTACTAATAATCCACTTTCCAACAGCTTCTCTTAATTTGTCTCGTGCTAGTTTGGAGTTTAGAGTTTAGTTCTGAAAAACTTCAAGCATGTTTTATTTGCATTTATTTTTAAAGTCATCTTCTTGAAATAACATGGAAAATCAAAAATTCTTGAGAAAAACATAATTATTTTGAAATTTAAAATGCATATAATTTTAGGAGCATATTTGCATGAATGAAAAAATGAGTGTGGAAATTATTACTACAGAATACGTGCTAGGGAATGCAGCTTTCATTTTTATGAACTTGGGGGCATATTTGGGGTCAAGTCACGCAGTGCAGCAGGTCACCTTGCTGCTCTGCATTGCATGACAGGGAAAGGGCAGGAATGTGCTGTATTTAAGTCAATAGGGGGCATTCCTGACTTTTTTCCAACACTGGCCCCCTTTTGGCAGCCTAGCGCCAAAGCAGACATTCTTGCACCATGGTGCAAGGGTGCCTGCATTGTAAGGTGGATTGTTTTTGTTCTGGAAGGGCAACCATCCTGCACAAAAACAATCTCCTGAGGCTTTTTCCTCTTTCTATGTGTGCTACAGAATGCAGCACACATAGAAAGAGGAAAAAACAATTTGAAATAAACTGTCTCTCCTCGAAACGCCTCACCTGAGGAGGCGTGGGTTTTTGGCGCATTCCCAGGTCTACCACTTCTGGTAAATCTGGGAATGTGTCAAAAAACACGGATGTTGCGTGGGAAAACCCACGCAGCACCCCTGGAAATGCCTTCCTGGCGCAGAGTAATGCAAAGCAGCAATTTGCACTGTGTTGCATTATTCGAGAGAAAACCAGTCAGGGTCACAGCCAGATGAGACTCCACTTGCTAAATTTCCAGCACCAAAGAGACAGCATGTGGAGGAAATACAGCCTGGGGATTCTACTCTGTATTTAGTATTACCACTTCCTTCAAAAAGAGGAGGAGTTTTCATTACTATCAAACTCTAGACCAGGTTTTACGCCTGACTTTGAGCTTTGTAATACCTGAAATTCCTCTAAATTCTGTCGCAGGAAAATCCGCAAGCTCAATTTTTTTCACAGTACAGCTACATTGTGAATAGACATGCAGACTTAAGGCTTTATCTCGAGCTTGGCGGATGGGATACTCTATCACAAATGCAGCGGATATTCCATCCATCCTATTACAAGTGGTATAGTCTATAAGTCACATACAATATGGTAGACAGGATATCCACTACATTAGTGACAGGAGTATCCCGTTAGCTAAAGCCAAACTCTTAGCTAGGCCCTTAGAAATTCCTTCAGAAATTAGAGAATTTTCAATTTACAGCCAAAAGTGGGAGGGGTGGCGCAGGGGCCAGAGCGCCTGACTCCAGAGCACTGGGCGCATGGTTCGATCCCCGGCAGTAGCTCAGCTCAGCATCATGTGACTCTGGGCAATAGCTCACATATTCTCCCGGACGGCCCCCAGCGCCTTGCAATCTTAAGGAGTGATATGCTCGCGCTTTACAAATATGGGGGCAGATTTACAAGCTCCTTGCGCCACTTTTGCGTCACTTTTAACATGGGAAAAGTGACGCAAAAGTGGCGCAAAGGGCTTGTAAATCTGCCCCATGGATTATAAGTGAACCAGGCCCACAGGTACGAACCCGGGGTTCCCTGCTTCTTCAAGGTGTGTGTGATTCTATGCAAATCACTGTGCCTAAGCTCCATTTATTGACAAGAAACGTGTCACAAATAGGACCCTAATGCATATTGTTTTCACACAACGCCACTGCAACAGCGGCTGCAGAAATGTGAAGGATTCCCCCAAAACAATCTCAGCAGTGTGTTTTGCTTCCTACATGACAGGGGAGCTGATGCTTAGCCTTGTTGCCCTGCCCAGAGATGATGGCGCTCAATAAATGTCAAGGTAAAAGTGATCAAACACCTGATGTAATTAAAACCCTGGCAGACGCACAAACAAAATAATTAATGGTTGGCAGCGGAACAGCTACGTTTATTTGCACGTCTGCTCGTTTAGAGTGAAGGGTACCCTTCATCACTCAAGCATAAGCAAGAGACTGAAAATAAATTGCATCACGCAATTACCCACTGCTATTACCGGATTCTTACCTTAGGATGATGGATGCTTCAAGCAAAATGTAGATGGCTCAAATATGATTGACGAATGGCAGTGTTTCCAGTAAAACCCATAACGTGAATGCCTGTTCCTGGCGACAAACTCTTGGCTACGCGATTGCGCACTTCGATACAATTTTATGTTACGTTCGATAAATTAACTTTCCTGCTAGCATAAAAACGACTTCCCCGCAGGTTCGATCGGTTGAGAATAACCACTAAAATAACGTCAACAAGAATACTGATTTGCTTACTGAACTGCGTTTCGATATTAATAAATAAAAGAGTATATTTAATACATTTCAAGGATGAAAGCATTGGCTTGTGTAGAACAACGTCTGAATAAACAGCACATAGGTTTTGCAATCCATAGACTGCAGTCCAATTTAAACATCATACCAAAACAGCAATTTATTGATAAAGATTGGCAAAGCCAATAGTTCTGGCCTGCAATTATTTTATTTTTTTGTTTGCAAACAAATGCAATAGGCATTCAAAATGTAAAAGTAACAAAGAGGTAAATATTCTGCAGTCTATGCGTGTGACATGCATAGGTTTGAAAAAACAGAAATAAGCAAAAAATGGCCCATCAGAAAAAAACAGAGTACAAATTAGTTTGTAAAAGTTGATAAAATAGAAATTTTAAAAAGCCTGAGGGTTCCTCACAATTAACCAAAGTGTGAGTACAAGAAGTATCTCACATTGAGAGCAGCATTAATAAAAAAGATGATCTACGTTTAACTGATATACTACTGTGAGGTAAGGAGAAAGATCTGATAAATTCGATGACATATATAAATCAGTTCAACAGTGGCGGCCCTTTCAAATAAAACGATAATAAAACAGGTTTTAATCTGTTTTAGTATCGTTTAATTTTAATCCCCCTGGACCCGCCCCCAGGACTCTGACAAGTCTTGGGGGCGGGTCCAGGGGGATAACACTGCTGGTGGGGGAGTGGTGGGCACTATTACAGTGCACATGACGGTTTGGCCGCCCGTCTCAGGCTAGCCAAACCGTCATGCATACTGAAGCTCTCTCCAGCCCCAGCTGCATTGCTGGGGCTGGGGCTGGAGAGAGCAGGCGCAGGCTCCCAGTCTGCCTGGGAGTGCTAGTTGGCAGCGCTCAGGCCAATCCTGATGCTGCTTTCATGCAGCGTCAGGATTGGCCGCAGTGCAGTCTGGGACCCTGTGACCAGAAGAAGAAGGAAGAGAGCAATGCGGAGGGCGGCGGCGTTCAGGTAAGTTATTTTTTATTTTATTTTATTTTATTTTTTTGTCCTCTAACGAAAGTTTAAATATGAAAAACTGGTTTACAGAAATAAATATTTGCTTAAAATATATTGGAATTCAGTTTTCATCCATATTCTAAAATTAAAATCTAATTACAGATGTTGGAAATGAAATTCAGGAGAAAACTGCCCCATACTCAGAATTTCTAGTTGAATATAACTCATATAATGAGATAGCATTGAGGATTCTAGAAGTCTTCAGTATAATTCTTAATGAAAACGACTTCTCTTTTTCAGAATTTCAGAGAAGAACATGTTTCACATCCCTGTGAATAGAAAGGCTCTACTAATAAGGAATGTACTGATGCTAAAACATGGGAAATCTGAGAGAATGGATAAAGTAACAGATTGCATTTCAGAAATTTGCAACCTAGTTGCTATGGGAAAAGTTTGCATTTAGATGAGAAGTCATTTAATATTATGCATACTTGTTTCCCTGATTCCTAAGCTAAGTAATGAAGGCATTAAAATGGTAAGCTTTTCTCTCGTTGTCCATTTGATGTCGTTCAGAAGCGAGACCCTCAGTGAAAAACATCCTTCTTATTCACAGTCATTCGTTTTAGGAAATGACAATCTTTTGCGAGGTGTACTTCCAGATTTTTACCCTATCTGTTTTTGCTTGCTATAGAAGTCTATGCACTTTACCCCTGCTAACCAGTTGCAAAGTGCCTGTGCTTCTTTCTTTTACATAGTTGAATTGGCATAACCCTAATTGGCATATTTAAATTACCTATAAATGCCCAGTATATGGTACAAGCTTTACCCTGGTCCTGTAGGGTAAATACCACGAGTGGCTTGCAGCACCTATTGTGCAATACACTACAGTTGCAGTGCAAACATGGCTTCAGGTTTACCATTGCAGCCTGACTGCAGCAGTTGTAAAACTGCAATTCAACCTGCTAAAATAAATTCTTTTGGCAGGTCTAAACCTTCCTTTTAAATATTAATAAGTCGCCCTTAAGTAGGTCTAATAGCCCATAAGGCAGGGTACATGGTATTTACAATTATAGCATTTAGAAAGATAATATTAAGCATTACAGTCACAGCATTACATTACATTACAGTGACTAGCACCTAAAAGCTATTTTCACTGTGGCAAGGCTAGCTGTTCCATAGAGAAAAACTGAGATGCACTTTTATATTCAATAATGCTATATTTGACTAGGAAACAGCTTGGACTCTTGTCTAAAACGTTTAAGGGCCCACTTCACTAGTGAAGTCAGAATTTTAATAAAATAATACTAAAGAAAAGGTACTTTTAGAAAGTTGCATTTTCCTGCCTAAAGCCTCTGGAGGCTAATTTGCATTAGCCTCGAGTTGCAGCTCTCTGAATGCTAAAGTTCTAAATCGGGTATGAAAACTGCTCCCAGAGGAAATACAAAGGCCTAGGTGTGGGGAAGTGTTTCTGTTACTCTGGCAGGATGACCATTTGGGCAGTGCCCATCAACTTAATGTACTTTAAAGGGGTCTCCCTTGTCAGAGGTAGCTGTCAGATGACACCTTGACAGACCCCTAATTTTGTTCTCCCAGTCAGGCTCGCACCAATCCCTTTGGGGTGGGAGCTGCCTGAAAACCTGCATTAGAGTGGCCACACAGGAAGGGTCACTCATTTCACTGGCCACAACTCTGGGGCGGGCACACAAGCCTTGCACAAAGGGAGAGAAGTTTCTCCATCTTGAATTTAGGCTGAGTGTGGCACTATTGTTTTGTTTCCAATAGGGCACATAGGAAATACTGCAAAAGTGGATATGGTAACCCATGAGAACATCTACCCCACTGGTTAGGAAGCAACCAGGAGTCTTCCTCACCCTCGAGCTGGTGGCAGGCATTAATGTGGTATCCCCAGTATCCTCCTCAGAACACTACTGGATCTGAGGAAGATCAGAAGAGGACTAAACCTGCTGTCTGAGACCTGGGAGGAGGCATGAAGCACTGGACCTGCACCTCCTTGTACCGAGGACAGAGAAGTGGCCTCCAAGGGTCATAAGTCATAAGGCTGACCACCTGGTCAAGCTACAGGGACACAGCAAGCTACAAAAGGCCTTCCTGAAGATTCCTATCCGACCAGTTCCAACTGGACCTACCCTGGACCCTGCTGGTGGCCTCTGCTGGGGTGAGTCCTGATCCCCAAGTGTTGTTCTTGAGGTCCATTGACCATGCCTGGCTAGACTTCTCCTACCATCCCTGAAAACCTGAGACTTAGAATCTTTTTGGCTCCAAAGACCTCCAAAGGGTTGGGCCAAACCTGTCAAGCTGACCGAACCAAGGTGTATTGCTGCTGGGTTGAATATTCAGGTTCCCCCCCTGACAGCTTTTTTTGCAATTGCAAATCCTCATCTGGAGGAACTAGCAGAGACAGTATCTGGCATCATGGAACCCTCTTCTATTACATGAATGGAGAAATCTTGACTGGGCAAAGGTACCAAAAGCATCCAGCCAGCGAGGGACCTTCCTTGGATGAGAAATTTAAATTTCTCCCCCTTGGAGTTTTCCTGCCAAAAAACCAAGAGCTTCAACGGGACCTCATCCGACAGCCATCTGACTATCTGGTGCTTTCCTCGTGTCAGCCTGCTGCCTTGTCCTACTGAATATTTTGGACTTCCATTTTTGAGACTAAGTTCCAAGGTAAAACATCCAACCAGGTCGAACCTTGATTCTGTATCCAACCTGCACTTCATCTTGGTTGGCGTCAAATGGCGCCTATGTCTCGGTCTACCATAACCAGTTGACTGCATTCAGCGTTTAACACTTTTTGTGCTATTTTAATTCAAAACTTTAAAAAATCATATCTCCGGCTCCCCTTATTAGATTTTTGTCATTTTGATGTTAATTTATTTATTCAAATTTACTCTATTTTTCTAAATTGCTTTGGGCCTGGTGTTGTGTTTTAATTTCATTACTGGTTTGGTACTGCATAAATACTTTACTCATTGCCTGTAAGTTAAGCCTGTCTGCTCTGTCCCATAGCTACCAGGGGATTGAACTCAGGTTAATTGAGGGACGTTAAGGTTCACTATGACAAGGGTTATGTTTATTGCTTAATTCGCGTAGTCAGCCCCCTTAACAAATAACCCAATTGTGTTCATTCATCTATACTTCTAAATGTAATTGCATTTAGACAGCGCTCACTACCCTTGAGGCGGCACAAAAGTGCTTTGTGACATGTAGACGCTACTCTAGAACCCAAGGTCATTGACCAAATTCAGTGGTTTTTGATTATTGTTGGTTTTAAGATTAATCCTCCGCTCTTAATTACATGCATTTACTCTATTTTTCTGTGGTACATTACATTAATAAGTGTTAGATGTGATCATTAGTGGGAATGGGAGTATGTCCATGCAGAGGGTTAGTAGGGTGAATAGCTAGGCTAGAGGAGATTATGTATTATTAGATTGCTAAAATATGGTCTCAAGGAAGGAGAAATTGGGATATATGAAATGAGGTGTGGGAAACTTGCCCAAATATAATAAAAAAGTATAAGACAGACAGTCATGTGACTTACAGTAGGGTATACTCTGAAAGATGAGGTAAAAGTAAGGAGAGGGTCATTCAATAGAAAGAGGTGATGAAAGGATTCAATAGTTTAAGTCAAGGGAAGGTTTTAATACAGGCCTTTAGGGCTATAGTTGAAGGAGGTTTTTTGAGATAGCACACAATCTGAGGACATAAAACTGTATAAAGGAGCATCACTGTTTGTCTGTGACATAGCGTATTGTACGTAGCATTTATGTAGTGTTTTATGCCCCTCTGTTTGGTGCTGAATCACTTATCAACACAGATAGAATGCTACACTATGTAGGTGTGTTGTTGACAGTGAGCTATCTTTGCTTTGACCCTACGTGCAAAGTGCTTCCATGTCGTGAGTGATGACACCAAGGTGCGATTATTGAGAGAGAGAGATCTTCACAGATAGTTTGCATTACAGTTCTTCTTTACATGATTTCCATCATGAGATTTCAATTGGGGGAATATCCCAGCACGCACTGTTATAAACATCCTTTTGTCATAATAGGATGTTAATGTTACAGAATGTGACAATTTGAGACCTGCAGTTAGACTATGTTAGAGAGCTCCAGTAATGTAAGCAGTAATGACCAGTAATGTTTAGCAGGTCCTTCCAGTCTTCGCAAACCTGTCTGGTTAGTATCGAGAGATCAGTTAGTTGAACTGACATGGCCTATATCTGTACCATTCAGTTGCTCGCACGTTTCCACTGGACCTTCCAAACATATTAAAAGTCAGTCCAGTTGCTGATGAGAGCTTAGGTAGTAAACTAGTATATGGTATATTATGGTAACACAGATCCCAACTGATTTAGACCAAGAGGACTATCAGAAAGACTAGAGTTACTGTCTTCCATGTTGTGCTTACATGTAGAGTGGTTTGATCCTGGTGCTGCTGGTGTCTGAATAGCTTGTAGATATCTGAGGGGTGACTTTCCTCTCTCTATGTAATTTGGGTGAGTTGTACTTGGGGCTGCTATCTGCCTAGTTAATCAATTAGTGTGCTGTTCCCAGTTGGATAGGCTCCTAGAATCCAATATGTTCACTCTAGCAATGAATGATAACCGCTTATACCCCAGTAGGTGGGCTACAGCCAGGAGTGATACTCACTTAGACCCATCTAGATGGGTTGTTTCCAGTCTTGATAGTCTGCTCAAGCCCAGTGCCAGCAATCCTCACCCTTTATTGTACAGAAGGGTTTATACACAGGTGTGCTGTTCGCTTAGAGCCCAATAACAGCTATCCCCTATAGTGGTGAATGACTACTTATTAGGTGGTCTGGAGGTAGAGATGCAGAGTTTCTGGCCCTAGGCACTTTCCAGGCCCTAACGGGCATCACCGTTACCCTATTGCCCCTTCCCTGGACACCAGAACTGGATGTACTAAAGGATCGGTTTAAGTAGGAGGGAAATCTCTGTTTGTTAGGTGATCTGGGTCCAATGGCAGTCCTAGGAGTCACACATGGGGCAACATAAAGCTAGGCCCATTTTGAACCCAATACACAAGTTTACCGAGCTAGGAAACACTCATTGACGTAATTGGTTTTATGTCATGTGCATTTGATTGTCACATACTAAAGACAGATATGGAATGCATGCAGGAACATAATGAATTGAAGAATGCCTTTATCATGTTTTTTTCACCAATTTAACATTTTTTCAATAGATATATTGGAATTAAAGGGCTACTTTTCTCTCTTTTCTATTTTTGCTCTTGTGATCTTTGAGATGTACTCTAAAGCATTTCAATGTTACAGTTTATATTTTATTATCTTCCTATGAACAAGCCATTTGGAAAGGTGCAAAATGTAATGGGACACTCCCTTATAGACACACACGTGTCCCACACTGACATATTCATCGAAATCCATGCCTCCACTGGAGTATTGGTACAACTGTATTCTTACAGCTCTGATATCTATAGTTGCTGCACACATGAACTAAAAAGCGTATTCCTCGGTCATCCTAGATGAAAAAATAAGCACTTATCATGTTAATCGTAAGAATTATAGTTAAATATCACTTGGCACCATTGATAGACACCTTAGTCAGTGAGGTAATGTCTTCTTCAAAAATTCTTAAGATTATGAATGATTGAATAAGATTTATACAGTGCTAATCTAGCTGTCAATGAAAGTAACTCAGTTTTGGACTATTAAATTGCAATTAACCCAAACACATTCAAGTATGGATACACAGTTCTAAAGCTGGTATTCTTGTGTATCCCACTCATAAATAGAAAGATGAAAGTGGATATCATCAGAATACAACTTCAGAACTAGCCCATGCATTTTAACTAGGCAGATCACAGGATAACTACATATTAAGCAGAGCTTGGGAAGGAGTGCAGCAACATGTTTTGAAAACCATGGACCTAAAATAAAGTTTCTAAAAAATAAATAGAAGAGATTGGTAGTTTCTTCCTTGCACTAAAGAATATTGACAGATTTTAACAAGTACAATCTCTGAGCCATGTTTAAACCAGATCCCTCATCCTGATCCTTTATTTGCCGTATTATGTGTAGGTCAGAATCCTGACTGTGCAGATGGGCATTCTCACTTCATAATAAGATCCTTTTAGAGGTGTTCAGGGCTGTCTTCCATCTGCCCCAGATAGGGAGATCACTAACATCAGGGGCCTGATTAAAAAAGGTAAGCTTACATATGTAAGTTTACAATTGTTTACTATTAAAACTCTGGAGTCAATGCACATAAATGGATAGGACAGTGCGAAGACTCCGCGGTCGTAAAGATACTACTAGTAGAATACCTTTGTGAATAGCAAACAATCGTAAACTTACACAAAGGTGTAAGTTTACCAGTGTGAACCAGGCACTAGGGGGCATATGTATGAAGCCCATTTCCCGTTCGCAAACGGGCCGCTTCTCAGAATCGGCCGGTTTGCGAACGGGAAAAAGCCTTTTGGGATGTATCATCCCAAAAGGCTCTCGCAAAATAGGGAATCGCAAAATTTGCGATTCCCTATTTTGCGAATGCATTTAAGGAATCGCAAATTGCGATTCCTTAAATGCGATGTAGAAAGCACCCAAGTTGTGCGATTTCTCCTTAAGAAATCGCAAATTACCACCAACTTCAAGTTGGTGGTAATTTGCGATTTCTTTGAAAAATGCACTTTTTGGCATTTTTCAAAGTGCCATGTGGCACGCATACATGCCCTTTTCAGGGGTGCAACAGGGTGTCCTTATGACACCCTTGCACCCTTGAAATTGCATTCGCAATTTGCAAGTACCTATTGGGTACTCGCAAATTGCGAATGTCTTCCCATTCATTTCTATGGGCCTCTAGGCCCATAGGAATGAATGGGAAGGTATTCCTTAATTGCGATTCGCAATTTGCGAGTCGCAATTAAGGAATGGCAAGGAATCGCAAAATATTTGCGAATTTTTTATTACATCCCGTTTTGCGATTCTCAAATAGCAATTCTCTAAAAATCGCTATTTGAGAATCGCAATAATGGTATTTGATACATATGCCCCCAGGTGTTTAGTGTACCTTGCGTCTCTTACTGTTTCTTGAAGCATGTCAAGATGATGGCTAGTGAAAAAATCTGGTCTCAACAATTGTGCATAAGAAACCTACATTACCCACTAGCAATGAGTGGTTGGATAAGGAATAGACAGATACAAAGGAAGCAGTGTCTCTTGGATCTTAGTTAGCTCTCAGAAGGGGAAAATATAGTGGCCAGATAAAGGTAAGCTTAATTGTTACAATGAGAATTAGGGTTTATTGGGGCAAGCAATTATAGAAAGAGGATGAATTTTCAAGGGTGTAGGGTGACCGAAAATAGGTTGCATTGCTACATAACTGCTTGCATTTGGCATGCACGGCCCTGCATGCTCTATTGGGATTCTCTGATTGTGAAAGCAGTTGAACACTTTCAAAAGCATGACAGATATAATAATATTCAGAGCATCAGCCTTCTGTGGTTTACTGAGGAGGTGGTAGTGAAAACCCTTGAGTCAAAGAAAAAAGGAAAAGTCCAAAGTCGAGATATGCTTTCTGTTGATGGATGTGTTGTACTTATGTTAGGGTACAACCCACTTCCATGTATGGATAGTACTCTCCACTTGTTTATTTTATTGTGTACTGAGTAGAGATGCAATCTCTGTGTCACAGCAGATGGTCTTCATTGTGCCTATTTAAAAAGAAGGTGGCAGGATATTCCCCAAAATATTATAGAACAAATATTCTTCTAGATGGGGTAGGAAGTCAGCTAGGAAAAATGCTAGGTCATTTACTATCAACTTTTCTGGACTCTAATAAGACCTTTGCAGATTGCCAAGGTGAATCCCTCCTGGCATGGCAACCATAGAACATGTTCTCTAATTAAACCTTATAATAATGACATTTGTTTGGCTGAAGGGTGGATGGCTGCTGTGCAACTCAAGTACATGATAAAACAGGGTAATTGCTGTGCAGCTTGGCTAAAAAGTCGAAAATAAAGCGATGTGACGAAGCCTGCACTGGCCGTGCCATAGCGCTTTATTTCTGACTAATGGGGGGCAAGAAAGAAGGATGAGGGAGGGTGTGTGGGACAGGGCAAGCAAAAAAGTCAAGGGAGGGGGTGGAAGGGACGGGACGAGCAAGGGGGTCGGGAATGATGGGGCAAGTAAGCATTGCAGGAGAAGGTGGGAGGGACAGGGCAAATAACAAGATCGCTGGAGGTGGTGGGAGGGAGGGGGGATTGCCAGTGCATTATTTTAAAAGGATGCTGTAAAATTGTTTCCACTGTTTGAAACTCTTATTTGTGTATTTTTGCGATCATGTTGCAAAGCAAATGGTGTGGGATGTGGTGGGAGGAACGGGACAAGCAAGGGGGTTTGGAAGGGACAGGGCAAGCAAAAGCATTGCGGGAGCCGGTGGGAGCGACTGGACAAGCAACAAAGTCAATGGAGGAGGTGGGAGGGACGAGGGCTAGTTAATGCACTATTTTAAAACAATGCTGTAAAATTATTCACACTGTTTGAAACTCTTGTTCGTGCAGTTTTGGGATCAGCTTGCAAAGAAATGTAATATAATTCAAACAAGTCCTTAAATGTAACAGCATGCTGAACAAGGTATATGAAGTTTTAAATCCTGGGAATTTTCTGCATAATTGTTGGAGGAAGGGAATGGATGTGGCATACTAGACTATCCAGAACATCTGGATTCTCCACAGCATAAAAATACTGCGCAGGGTTCAGAGCAGCAGGGAAAGGGGCAAGGGAGGGATTGCTTTGGGATTTCCATCTCTAATAGTTTTAATGATTTCACCAACAGCACATGTAATGTGGGAAAGCTGGCAGGCCCCCAGGGGTATAGATTCCATGCACACCCGGAGACAGAGTTTTCATGAATTTATTCCTATGCACTGTGTAAATTTACTGTCATGATGTTATCTGTTAGTGAATGTAAATTCTGTTTACTTCACTTCTGTAACTACACAAGCCATATCTGTAACTTAACATTTTGATTTGGGCTATGTGCCCTGGTGATAAGGATAGATGGCGGGTCAAGCAAAAAGATTGCAGAAGGGTGTGGGACGGATGGGGCAAGCGATGGGGAGTGGGAGGGACAGGGCAAGGAAAAAGGTTGTGGAAGTGGGTGGGATAGACCGGTGCAAGCAAAAAGATTGCAGGAGGACGTGGGAGAAACGGGGGGGATAGGAGGTATGGGGAGGGGTAGAGAGAGACTGCAAGCACATGCACTCATGTATTACATGGTCAAAGGTTAAAAAAAAGTATATGGAGAAGCGTGTGGCCAGTGGAAGGACACTGGCTCAGAGAAGAAGCAGTACTTGGGCCATGCTTCACCGCACGGACAAACACAGGAGCTTCCAGAAGAAGCAGGAGGGTCTGACCAATACGAAGCAAGGAAACAAAAGTGATGTAGGAGATAACCAATGGTAAGCGTGTTTTCTTTTTTTCTTTACAACATATTTTGCTGACAATGCATGTGCTGCCTCAGGTCAAACCAAACAAATTACCCCTAAAATTGGGCTTAAGTGTCAAAATCGTCAATCACACCTCTGGTTTAAGACTTATTAGTCATCTAGATTTTTGGTAAGAGAGTCAAGCAAATCACACATGATTATGGCGAACAAGGTCACATTTTAAGTGAAGGTTTTGCCAGATACTTTTTTTATTGATCATCAATTAAAATAAAAAAATAAAAAGTGCAATTGGAAATTGTTCACAATTAGCACATGTGGTGCACAAGATAGCATTGAATTAATATAATGGACAATGTCAAAATTCATGATTTATAGTTAAGCCCGGTATATGATTTGACGTACCAATACTGACCAAAAAATAACTGCATTCAAAATGTTTCGAATACCAGAGTGGGAAACTAATAAAGACAATCTGCTTGATTCCGACCAATAAAATTACCGGGGCCTGAAATATAAAAGCAAAAATAATGTTCAGTTTTAGCACTTCATCAATTAGGTGAAAGATATCAGATACAATAAGATTAAGATATCTGATTAGATAAGATTAAAAGCTCCTAACAGTGAGACATAAAGATTATTTTAAGATAATGCTCAAACATTCTTATTGCAATAAATAAAGTTCATGCAATGTTCCAATTAGAGGAATCCCCAATAAATATATAGCCAAGCAATTTAGAGGACGTTAAATAAGTAGACTAGTAATGAATTGAGTAGCAGCAAATGGAGTATTACATTTCTTCCATTAAAAAAACCTGCACTTGTGGCGGGACCTCCGCACTGCAGTTACTCATTGCGGAGGTCCCCCAATGAGTGTGGGCCCCTGCCACAACTGTGGATGCCCTTTATGAATCGACCCCTTACTTTTTACGGCCACAATACGACTTTTATTGTCACCACGCTCTTCAAATCACAGGCCTTAATAATTATAAGATGGCACACACTCAATCTGAGTATCATTAAGATAACAAATGCCAGCATTTTAATGTTTACCGCCAAAATTTTAAATCTTAGTTTTGGTCGCATTTACAACTGGAGGGACATTACCTGGACGAACATTATGCTAAAGTTGTTGCAGCAATAAATCTACATACAGAGCTGACAAATCACCATAACTTTTGTGTTGCCTCTGTACAATTTTCAAATATGAAAATCCATTGTTTTTTTATATGATTACTGTTTGCCATCAATAGCCGTTTATATACATTCTCTTACGAAACTGGACTTCTTGTAATATATTTGAGGCCTCAATAAGAGTTGTTATTTATTTCTGAAATGGCCGGTAACCAGAGTTATGGTCCTTTAGTTATCACAGGGTCTGTGGTAACTTTGCAGACTATGGGTCAGATTTACAAACATTTTGCACTGTGGTTGTGCCACAAAAGTGAGGCAAACCAGCACAAAATGTTTTTTGTGTTATTTACTTCCAGCGCAAAACTTATTTTGCGCTGGAAGTTTGCCTAAACGTAATGCAAATATATGCGAAGCCAGTGGCGTAGCTAGCCCTTTGGCCTCACATGGCGGGTGCATTGAAGCGCGGGGGGCATTCTGGCGAGATCCCGCCGTTTCGTTTGCCGCCCGCCACGGCCGATTGAAGAGTGGAGGGGTTTGCTGCCCCGAGACAGTAGGTAAGAATGGGGGAGGCTGCCTCCCCCAAAATTCGTGCCACTCGGGTTGGACCATCCGCGCACCCCCTTTGCTACACCACTGTGTGAAGCGCTACTTTGCATTACTCAGCATCAAGGGGGCGTTACATCAGTGGTACATGGGCGTTCCCATGAATCCACCTATGCTTTTTTAAGCAAAATCCTATCTACCAAAAATGTGGTGTGCAGCACACATGCAAAGTAGGAAACGTTTTAAAAGTTGTCCAGGCATAGAATTTTATACTGGAAGGGAACCCTTCCAGTACAAAACCTATGCTAGAATCATGCACACACCTTTGCACAGGCGTGTCAGCAGCAAAAATCTGCACCAGTGCTAGGAAGAGGGGAGGAGAGAGCCATATCTCTGTAGATATGGCACTCTCCTGCTCTCTCCTATTTGGCTGCTGCGCTGCAAAACGATTCAGTATATCTGATCCCAGGGGGCATATTTACAAGCCCCTATCGTCACCAGAACGTCACTTTTTTTGACGTTGTGGTGGCGATACGGGCTTCTCTTTATTTACAAGGCAGCGTTAAGTCACTTAATGTGGCTTAACGCTGCCTTGTAATTAAGGCACCCGTTGACGCTATACTAAGGGCTCGATTACGATGTCATTAGGAAAGGCTCTGGATGGGATTCGGTATTGCAGAATCCGATTCGGAACCCTTGTTTCCGACCGAATCGTACAGATTTCACAACGACCAATTACGATGCCCGGAAACTGTTCGAGCAGTCCGAATTGGTTCCGAAAGGCAATCGGACAGCCCGAGTCTTTCAGAGCCGATTCGTACAGCTCTATGGACACAGTTTCCTGACGAGCGATTACGATGACCGATTCGGGCAGCCGTTGCGATTCGGTTTGCCTGAAACGAAACAGCTGCCGGAATCCGTCTTTGGGGGCCTGTTGCTGGTCCCCCTTCATCCGGACATATACAAATGTAGCCTGTGGGGGTACCCAGGGGACCCCTCTTCTCAAAATGCACAATGTGGCAGGCAAATGGTGTGCCCGCCACAGGGTGCAAGGTTTTCCCCAACCACCCCTTTTATAATGGGAGCCTGTGTTCTCGTTCGGAACAAAGGCTCCCATTGAAGTCAATGCGAGTCCGACCGAACGATGTTGGGAAGCTTTATAATCGGTCGTCCAGATTCGCAGGACCTGATTCGTTTGGAAACTAGTCCGGAACCGATTCGTTCAGGACAGTTTCCTAACGACATCGTAATCGGGCCCCAAGTGTGAAAGGGGTGGGATTTTGACACTGACCCATATTAACAAGAGTGGCGTAAATATGGGACAGCGCCAAAATTAAGACCAGGGTAAACCTTGTGTTAACAGGGTGCAACAAGGAGAAAGGATTTATTTCTCCTTTTTTTGCTGTTTTGATGTGTTGTGCAGCACACATAGAAACAGCAAAACGCTTGGATGATTGTTTATGTGCAGGACCGTGTTTTAAAAATGACGAGTTGCAACTTCTTCACTAAGCAGCACACATAGAAGTTACAAATCGCCATTTAAGATTGTTTATGTGCAGCAAGGGACACCTTCCTGCACATAAACAATTATTCCCCACAACACAGGCACCCTAGCACTATGGTGCAAGGGTGCCTGCATTAGCGCTACGCAGCTACATTTAGCACCAGCGCATGGGGAAATGCAGGGCTGCACCGTATTGTTGTAAATATGGTGCAGCCCTGAGTTTCCGAAGTGGCTCCGTCACTTCTTTGTAAATATGCCCCAATGTGTTTTTCAAGCAGGGACTTTGGTAAAACTGTTCCTCCCAGCGATCAGCATTACACCACGCCAAACCCTGCATGCGTGGCCGTCTGACATCTCCAGCAGGCTGCCAAGAGCAGAGAGGGGTGCCATCTGGGAGGATGGTAAATGAGGGGTACTCCTCACTGAGAGTGTTTTCTCCCTCGGATGATTGAGAGAAGAATGTAGACGCACCTTCATGTGAGGAGTGTGTAGGAGATTGTACAGCGGTGCCTGTTAGTTGAGGGATTTATGGAGGATAGTGATGCTTTTGAAGTACAGGCATTTGTGACTGCTTAGCTAATGAATGGGGACTGGCATCTTTCTTGAAGATTTTCTATGTGGAGGCAACACCTCCTCTTCTTCGCCTAAGTCTCCTGCTCCTTGACCAGCTCTAGCTACTCCTTCTCCTCTTCTAGGTGAGCAGTGCTGGCTGCTGTTATTGAAGCTTGACGGAGGATCGGAGACTCTCTTTGCATTGCCTATTGTTCTATGCTTGTAGATGGTTCAGCATCATCGTCCTGCTAAAGGTCCCCAGTACCTAAAAGAGGAAGATTTGATTAGATGAGGTTAATCAAATTCAGTTTTGTGTCAAACTGTGAACACGAAAGTTAGTAAACATTGTTCTGCAATTAATGAATAACATTAGTGCCATATGAACATAGAGAAACATGAAATTAAGGGTTGATCAATGGAAGGAACTATTATACCACAACAATGTGAATTCACTAGCTCCAGCCACATATATCTCCAGATCCAGCAGGTATAGGGATAAAAATTATATTGAATGGATATTGTCAATCTATAAAAGTCATCATGACCACAAATGCTGACACATTAAAGATACATACAAGAAAGGAAAACAAACATCACCATTAAAAAGACTCATACTATTTGATATACTTACTAAATAGAGATAAATGACTTATTGAAAGGACAAATGATGAGATGCAACATTTAAGAACATTGGCTCCCAGATATACCTGACTGGTGTAAATGGTCAAATAACCACTGCTAGGATGTCCCCTGAAGTCAGCAGAGTTGATGTACTCCGGACTCTTTTATGACTGAAGCTAGCAGGAGAAAGCAACATATACATAGGAAAGTAAGTCATTGTAAATCACTCAAGGTGATCCTAGTTATATGGTTCAAATACTCTTTTAAAACCTAGAAAGGATACTCTCCCACTATGTAAGACAAGGCTTAAGAGATATCTATTGATAGTGCTAATCTTACATTGGCAAATCCACGGGCAATATTATAAGACAGTATATAGTATGTAAAACATTATCATTACATATTGAGCATGGTTTCAATAGGGATGTGTGACAAAAGACATACAGCTACCTTATCAGCAATAAGTAAAGAAGTTATTTATACCCAAAGGCAAAAGAGCTGACATTTAACGTACTAGTCTCTGCCATTCATCTGCTATGTTGTGTTAGTCTGGGTATTGGTGCACTACTAGGATCAGAAGTCAATATTGTGGCAGGTAGGGGATGGAATAACAACAGAGGGCCTTAAAAAGTTTAAAATGAAAGAATGAGTATATAATAGGGTAACAGTATAAATGTCAAGGTTGCATTTAATTAAAAGTAGAAGCCATTCCTGAATACATTGTCAAATACAGTGTGATTGAAATACTCTATAGTGTGATGGCTAGTCAGATTGTCAGCATAAGGTCATGACTGTGCGTGCAGGTGGGTTGCATTGCAAGACCTACCCTATGTGTTGCCCTGCTGCAGTTACGATTCCTGTTCCAGCTGAACCAACCAATCTACTCGAAAGAGCTGCTCTATGAAGAGAATGAAAAATATAATTAGCCTACATGTAATTTCTAGGGCTTGAGTTAGAGGGTATGTTTGAAGGGTAGATAAGTGATGTGTGCCTACCAATGCAAGCATGAGTGAAGGGTAGATATGGGGGTTGGTTGAATGTAGGTTTGTTTTTAGTGTGAGAAAGAGAAAAAGTAAGAGAGAGGTAGGTGGTGTAGGATCATACCTGGCACCACATTCCTGTTGTCAGAAAAATCTGCCCATATAGCAGATGTGGATGCATTGTGGAGAGGACAGCCTCCTTGAGGGAAGTGAGATGAAGGCAGGATCTAGTTGGCCCTCCAGGATGAACCTCAACTGGCTGAATCCTGGAGAACTTCTACTTCATCCTGCCTCCTCTCATCTTGCCCTTTCTTTTTAATATTCCTCACTGTGTGGGACGCCTCCCCCAATGCACTGACAGAGTCTGTTACCTTCTGCCATAACGCTGCCTTCTGGATTCCACTGAGGGTGAATAGAGGCAACTTGCGTGGTTGTTTGAAGTATTTTATCAAACAATTAACTAAAAGGACTGTCTCCTCCTCAGTGAAATTTATCTTCCTCTTCAGAAGTGTGGTCTGCATCCTTCAGTCAGAATGTGATATTTGAAGGATCTGAAAGCTGAAGAGAAAAAAAGCAGATCCTATGGTGTGTTCAATATTTATGTTGTTGGAAGGGAGAGGGTGTCTAGTGTGTAGTATTGGTTCAGGCATATATAATTCTACAATTTCCTTCGATGTGGAGGTCTCCTCCTCGTTTGCAGAGGTCTATACACTAAGTGCGGAGGACATGTAAAGTGTGCAAAATGTAAAATATTGTTGTAAAGTTACTAGATTATCCTGACTCCACCCCTAAACTGAAAGGGTGGAGTCACTTAAGTCTACACTTACTGGTGGTTAATGTATGTGGGGGGTGAGTGGGGGTGAGGTGGCATGGGTTGACTGGGAAGGAAAGAACAGGGAAGGAAAATGGAAGCTTTTTGTTTTAGCCGGAGGAAACATTTTCTGCTTCCCCCTGTTGAAAAAAACATGACATGAGCCTTGGCTGTTGATATAGTCAAAGTCTTATGCAATTTTTCTGACTGAAAAATATGCACCAGGTTCTTCTACACCTGATCAATCTGAGTGCGGAAAACAATCATGTGTTAATTTTAGTGTGCCTGGCTTGGAGTCAGGATGAGAGTTGTTTTCAGGTGTGGAGCCCCTTCATGATGCCTCTTGCAATAGATACCTAAAATTGTTCTCTGCGTCCAGTGACTCTCTGTGCCAGTGGCAAAGAGGAACAAAGAGTATAGCAAACAGTCCAGCTGTGAGGAGTTTGTCCAGATTTGAAAACCTTTTATCTCAGACCCTTGGAAGAGAGCCGAACCTAGTGATTGAGTCAGTTAAATAACTGGCTTAACAAAAAGATTGTCATACGAGCACTTACTTAATCACTAATTACCATGATCTATTCAGGAGGAGGTGCCCACCGGTCTGCTATTCACATGTTTTGGTTGTGTTCTATTAATACTATGGCCCTCATTACGAGTAAAGGGCTAAATTCCTCTCCCAGTACAAACATGTGTTTGCACAGGGATCGGAATTACAAGTTGTACAATACTTATCACACCATTGCAGTTTTCCATTGATAAATTCTGACATGTCAAAGCTGCCAAAATGTATTGGGGTGATCCAGCGCAATATTAGCCAACAGCATTCATACACCATATACTCACTTGGGCCCATACATTCATACTACACTAATACTTACGCTGGGTGTCAGATGTACTCTTTATCAAAATCCCTGCTACCAATTACCTTCTGATTGAAGAGTAATAACTTACCAATGGATCCTTTGCTAATTGGGAAGTTTAAAATGAGTGACATTCACTATAGTACATAATCCTGAAATAACCACTGAGTCAGGAAGTTTTAAAATGTTTATCTAAAGTTTTAGCAGAGTAAAATACAGAAAACACGGTACTTGATTGTAATACCCAAGAAAAAGCATAGAAATGATTTTGCTAATCAATGACGGTGTTTAAAGGAAGGGAGAGAATAGAGACAGCAGCGCAACTAAAGGTTGCAGTATAGTTACCTAAAATGCGAGAACCAAGCCCCTTAGCCAAGGAGTTGGAAGAGATAGGACCCAGGAAGGATGAAGAGCAAAGACCTCTTCCAGGATCAGGACAGGACCGGTAACCTCTCTACAACGACGCCTGCGCCGTTCCCCTCTCTGATACTCGACTTCTCCTCAATTCTCCCGTCTAATGGACTCCTCCGCCCCCTCCTCAGGACCTCTTCCGGACAGGAATTCAGTCAGCAACCGATCAGCATGGCAGCCTGGAGCTCTTCTGTATGTTCTGAGAGTCTGTGCTAGTTAATTACTAATGCTATATTCTATTATACTCTTCTACGCCCATGTACCTCCCCTTAATGTTGCTAACATTATGGGACCACTACTTCTGATTGGACAGGGACAGGGGGTGGATTCTCGCACCATGTCAAATTTGGCCTAAATTGTGAAGCCTATTGTTTTTAGCTTCCCGCCCCTTCAAATTAATACATTCACTTTATTTCCCACCCGTCTCACGACAAATGTTATACAATTTACAGGGGAAAAGTAACATTTTGTCCGCCGGAAACATAAAGTACATCATCTTCGGCCAATGGGTCATGGCCTTGGGAGACGTCCAAGTTGACTTTACTTGGCAGGCACACAGGACACATGCGCAGAACCATCTGTCTCTCGAGTTTCAAGTCACCAACCCAGGCCCAAGTTTACGAATTACTAAAAGTGCAAGAAGAAAATATTAAAATCACAAATAAAATGTTTCACTGTATGCCCACTTTCCCTACTCTATTCCCAATTAATTATAATACTATCCTGCATTAGTAGCATTAAGAAAACGACAATTTAATAATGACATGAGAGCAAGCTTAAGCATGTGAAAACATTTAGCGGCCATTTTAGTGCACACTGCGCAGAAGCAGAAGTTTCCCACCAAGCAAAGAAAGACGTCACACCATGTGATCAGGTTGCGACATGGGCAATGAAATTCCCGCGCTTTAGCGGATATTTTGGATTACAGACAAGCGTTATTCATTAGTAAAACACATAGGCAAGCTTCTGTCCCTCTTGTGTTTGTGAATGCAAATGTTAGTTTTGACAATACAAGTTTAATAAATTAATACTATGAGGAGGATTGCATACAAGCAAGTTTCAATTTTGAAACCTTGCTCCATCAATCCCCTCTCTGATGGCGTTTCTGAGCCATCAAAACACTACCCTCAATCAGATGCCAACTTCTAGCAATTCGTTTCATTCTCATTTTTACATTTTCTGTTTTTCACATCCCCTTTCAACTTTTTGTATAAATCACTTCTCCATTCTTCAAGTTCTATTTCATCTAGTTTTCTCTTCTTTCCTTTTCCTGTCACTTTATATGTTCCATTCTTTCTACAGCATTTGCACCATATTGTTATTGCCAATATTACTATGGCTATCCCTGCTAGGGGTACTAATATTTGACCTATAAGTCCTTTCCCTATATTAGAAAACCAGGTTCCAATTGACGAGATACTATTTGTCAATCTTTCCCATACACTATCAACTTCCAGTGGTTTAAGTTCTTTCTCAAGTTTAGTTATGTTCTGAATATACGTTCCAATTTCTGCACTCTTATCAGGAATATAGGTGCAACAATGTTTCGTCTTCAATAATTTACAGACTCCTCCCTCTTTTGCCAATAGAATGTCAAGAGCAAGTCTATTTTGCATCACCATAGATCTAATCGCAACCATCTCCGTATTAATCATTAGAAAACCTCCAGCAGTATCCGTTGATAAACGATCAACCACTGTAGACAATTTGCATATTTTGCTTGAGTTCAGAATGATTCCCACTGAAGGTATCAATGCACCAAATATATCACCTACAATTTCTGAAAAACTAGCTCTTTTACTACGTATTAATTCATTATTGTTATCATTGCTTCCAGTGTTTCTTTTTACGTGGTATATCTTTGGAAAAACGATTCCAAAATAACAACTTCCATACCACCGTGCAGGAAGCCTAAAGTAAGCCTTATTCCCGCATACATAATAAATTCCAGGAAAAACTGAATCAGTTCCTCCTTTGAGTCCCCAACCTCCAAGAATTAAAAAATTGTGTTCACATTCACTGGTACCAATGAAAACATTGTTATAATCAGTCTTTAACCTATGAAGACAAATTTTCCCTGTCTTTACGAAATCCAGAGCCATTGTAGCTTGAGCTTTGCAAGGTGTGTAACTCCCTTCTTTTTCCGCCCAAGGTGGCAACTGAGCTTTATGCTCTGAAGCTTTCTTTTGAAAATCATGTCTTCTATCTTCTACTAAATTCAAAAATATCTTTTCTTCTTCTAATAAAGAACATGTTAGATTGTGTCTATGTGCATGTGCTATGTCTATCGATTTCATTGTTAAGAAAAATTCACCCATAAACTGTGCGTCTTGACTACTAAGCACTGGGTTCATACTCTTGCGAATCGGAACCTCAGAAAATATCACATCTAAGTTTGAATAATAATACTGAAGTTTCCCTGTTCTATAAAATAAACTAGACAAAACACTACATGATATGCCATATGTCAGTGGTAAATGGTGATTTGTTAGACCTTCTGCTACTGATTCAGGTAACTTCATACAGACATAACAATTACTAATTTCCATTGTGTCTACATATTGAAATAACTTTGTGAAAACATTCAAACTTGTGTCGTTATCAGCTATTTCATGATGAATTTCTGCCTCATCTTCTGCCCTTAGTTCTACTCTATTGCCCTTCATGTTTGCTGTCCTCCCTTTCGTTTCGTTATTAATCTTCTTATCTATTATCATAAGGTAAGGAACTGCTACAATCAGGACTAACCATACTATAAGCACCAATACTAGACTACATATGCAGATTGCACAGCATCTTCTACAACAATTTCGTTTTGGTCTCCCAGTAACTCTATCGTCAGGCATTTTTCGACAAGGAAGATTGCTCTTCTTATCTCTTCTTCTTTTCTTTAGAGGATTCTTTTGTTTAGTCAGGGTGGTCTTGTTTCTTCTTCGTATGTTAGTTCTGCACTTGTTCCTTCGCCACCACTGTCACTTGACTCTGAGCTTTCAAAATCTTCAAGTATATTATAAGTCCAGTCAGGACCCTTGAATTTGTTATTCACAAGTCTCAGTCTTTTACTTTTTCTTTTTCCTGACTTTTTCTCCTGTTCAGTTTGACTTGTCACTTCAGGTACTTGTTCTGGATCTTCACTTCTGGTTGTTATGTGGTATTTTACTCTTTTGATGACACTTGGCCAATGATCTCCTTTTCTTGTCTTCTTGATTGGCACTGTTTCTCTGTTTTCGTCTTCAGATATCTCGTTATTTTTACTGCTCAATACTGTTTTGTTTTCTTTGATTACTGCTTCTTTTGTTTGTTCTTTTTCAGGTCTGATTGGTTTTTCTTCAGTAGCTCCACAATGACTTTCAAAATTTTGACCTTGTTCCTTTTTTATTTCATTATGTTCATTTTATCGACCCCTTTTTCTTTAGTGAATTCTTCTTGATCTAACTGCTTCTGATCAGGGCTTATTGCACTGTGAGCTTCTGCAGCCTGACCGGATTCTTCTAAACCTGTCTGTCCCTGTGTAAAGTCTATTAAATCTTCACTGTTTTGTGTCCAATTTTCTTTCCCTATCTTATTTTGTTCAGGATCTTTTACTATCTTTTCTTCTTGATCCTGAACAGCTTCTTCTTCACCTATCTGATCTTCTTCAATTTCTTCCAATTTAGTTTGATTTCTCGTTCTGTAATATACTTCAGGAACTTCTACCACTGGTATCCAATCCTGACTTGTGCTCGGTTGTTCTCCGTCAGCTTCTCTCGAACCTCTAGCCTGAGATTCCTCAGCTGGGCAACCTTCAGCTTCTTCAGTGATTGGCGTTGTCTGTGGATTCTCTTCTTCAGGTTCTGGTACTCTCTTTGTGTGGCTTACGTGAATCCAATTAGGAAATCTTGCACACTTCACTGCTGTATTGGTGGTCAATATAACTTGACAAGGTCTGCTCCACCTGGGTGATAGACACGTTTCTCTGGTGTGATTCTTCACTACCACCCAATCACCAGGATTCAGATCATGTTCTAGTTCAGGCTGCCTGGAAACTGCGTCTTCTCCAACCTGATGAGAGACAGAACGCACTAGGTCAGCCAATCCTTTGCAATAATCCAGAACCATATCATCAGATATATTTATTAATTTGTTTGTGGGAACATGTGTTTGTCTCATTGCTCTTCCCATCATTATTTCATGGGGGCTCAATCCCGTCGTTCTCTCAGGTATGCTTCTGATTCCCATCAAGACAAGTGGCAATGCGTCTGGCCATTCTAATGATGTTGATGCACACATTTTTCCCAATCTTGACTTTATAGTGCCATTGAATTGTTCCACCACTCCAGAAGCCTCTGGGCGATATGCACAGTGCAATTTCTGTTTGATTTGAAATGCTTCACAAATTATCTGAATCACTTTGCTGTTAAAGTGTTTTCCTCTATCTGATTCCAAAGATACTGGGAAACCAAACCTAGGTATGAGCTCACGTAACAACAGTTTTGCAACTGTAATACTGTCATTTCTCCTAGTAGGGTAAGCCTCCACCCACTTTGAAAACAGACACACTATGACTAGTACATATTTTAGTCCACTGCATGGTGGTAACTGTATGAAGTCGAACTGGAGTCTTATAAATGGGCCCTCTGCCTTTCCAATCTTTCCAAACCCAATTATCGTTTTCCTGCCTGGATTATGCATTTGGCAAGTTAGACATCTCTGGCAAAGACTTTCTGCAACAGCCCTAAACTTGGGATTGTACCAATTTTGTCTGAACAGCCTAATCATTGCATCTCTCCCTATGTGTGTGTCTCCATGATGCATTCTAGCCATTTGTGAGAGTAAACAGTCTGGCATGACTGGTCTGCCATCTGCACTGATCCACACTTCATCATCTCCTCTTTGGGAACAACCTACTTTAATCCACAAATTCTTCTCACTTTCCTCAACCTCATCTTGCAATTTCTTTACTTCATTCCAAGTTTCTGGTGGCATATACAGCATAAGTTGGCAGCTGATTCCCATTCTTTCCACCCTCTTATTTACTGACGTTCTGGTTTTGGCACAATGTTGAGCCACCAGGTCTGAATATCTGTTGCCAACTACCACCCAGTCATCTCCTGACTGATGTGCGGCACATTTCACCACAGCCAATTCTTTTGGTGATTGTATTGCTTCTAGCAATTCCCTTACAAATTGTCCATTTTTAATAGGGGATCCTGAAGAAGTCATGAAATTCCTCTGCATCCATAGTTGGCCAAAATCGTGCACAACCCCGTAACCATATTGACTATCAGTAAATATAGTTACTATCTGATTCCTCCCAATTTTGCAAGCTTTTATTAATGCAATCAATTCAGCTACTTGTGCAGATTTTACTCCTGCTAAATAGGATGCTTCGACTATTCGAGTTAATTCACATACCGCATAGGCAGCAGTTAGTTTACCATCTTCATGTCTTTGACATGAACCATCGACAAATAGCTCCCTGTCTGGCTTTTTAAGAGGCTGTTCCTCTATGTCTGGGCATGGTTTTGTACATAATTCTGTAATCTGTACACAATCATGTTCATCTTCTTCGTCATCTTTATTTGTTTCATGATATGGGTCCGGCAATAAAGTTGCTGGATTTATTATCGTACACCTTACCATAGTCACATTTTCAGCACCCATTATTATTCTCTCATATTTAGTCAGCCGACTAGGAGTAAGATGCTGAGTTCGGGTTCTTGTCAACAGAATCACAACTGCATGTGGAACATACACTTTTACAGGATGTCCCATCACAATTGATTCGCTTTGTTCAATGCTCAAACAAGTTGCTGCTACTGCTTTTAAACATCCTGGCAACGCAGCTGCTACTGGGTCCAATGTAGCAGAAAAATACGCTATAGGACGTCTGTCTAGTCCATGTCTCTGAGTTAGGACGGAAAGTGCACAATTTTCTCTCTCTTGACAGAATAATGCAAATTCTCTTTTATAATCAGGCATGCCTACGGCAGGTGCTGAACAAAGTGCGTTTCTCAATTTTACAAAAGCTTCTACACTTTCATCCTCCCACTCAACAGGGTCCTTTGCTTTCTTTTTCGTCATGTTAATTAAGGGTTTAGCTAACATGGAAAAATTTGGTATCCATTGTCGACAGTAGCCTACTATTCCTAGGAACATTCGCACTTGTCTTTGGGTTACAGGCATTTGCATTCTCTTTATTAATTCTACTCTTTCAGAGGTTATTCTTCTTTTTCCCCTCTCAATTTGATGTCCCAGGTATTTAACAGCTGTCCTGCAAAACTGTAACTTTTCAGGTGAGACTTTATGCCCTTCCTCAGCCAATAAATGTAATAATGCTATGGAATCAACAACACAGTCTTCTCTGGTGGTTGACGCCACCAATAAGTCATCGATATATTGGACTAAGACTGAGCTTCCTGGCATCAGTAATTTTTCCAGGCACTTTTTCAGTATCTGGTTGAAGATGGAAGGACTTTCTGTGTACCCCTGAGGAACACGATTCCACACATAGACTTTATTCTCAAATTTGAATGAGAAAAGATACTGGCTGTCTGCATGCAATGGTATTGAAAAGAATGCTTGACATAAATCAATTACTGTGAACCATCCTGCATTCCAAGGAATCTGGTATAATATTACTGCAGGATTTGGTACTATGGGACAACATGGTTCTACAATCTTATTTATTTTCCTCAGGTCCTGAACAATCCTATATTTTCCACTAGGTTTCTTTAGCCCCATTATAGGTGAATTACATGGGCTACCCATTACTTCTTTTAGGATGTTTTGTTCTACCATTCGATTTATTTCTTCAATGACTCCTGCTTTTACTTCTCAACTCATTTTGTACTGTCTAGTATTTGGGAAAATTGCACCTTCTTTTACCGTAATTTGAACTGGATCTATTTTCACCATAAGTCCTACTTCTTTTCCGGTGAAATCCCATACTATGGGGTTTACTGTACCTTTTAATTCTTCTGGCAACTCATCTTTTGTTATTAACGAAAACATTTAGGGGCCGATTCCGATTCGGGCCGGAAATCTCTCCGACCGAGCCGGACCCGGAGAGATTTCCGACCGAATCGGACCCGTGCAGTCCGACCGAACGAGTACGAAGCGCACATATGCCATCGGACTCGATTCGGTCGGACTCCCATTGAAGTCAATGGGAGCCTGTCGTACGACGCGTACACGGGCTCCCATTGACTCAATGGGCACAACGCGAACAAGGGCGCCCCCTACAGCGTGTTCACGTCGGTGCGGGTCGCGCCGTACATGCACGTGTAGGGGGGACCCGTGTGTCCCCCCTGTGTGCGACTCGCGTGCCTACGCTTCCAGGGGGGTCCGACACGGACCCCCAAAGTTCGGCTCCGACAGCTCCTTGGAGCAGGACTGCGCGAGTCGGTCGGAGCGGTCGCGATGCGCATCGTACTTACCCGGCCGGGGAACGTCTTCATTGCGCGGTGCGAGTCATCCCCGTGCGAGTCGGTCGGAGATTTCGGGTCCTGCGAACGAGTCGGTCGGAGATTTCGCGTGCGCTCGCATCGTACTCGCTCGGCCGGACCCGCGTACAATTCGGTCGGGAAACAGGGCTCCGAATCGGATCTGGTAAATCCGAATCCGATTCGGAGCACTACCGGCCGAGATCGGAATCGGCCCCTTAGTCTATTTCTGTACCTTGTTTTGCAACCATAATTTTATATACATGGTCCTCATCTGGTGTCTGAACTGCCACACCATCCGGCGTGCAGAAAATTGTACAGTTCATTTTACATAATAAATCCCTACCTAATAAGTTTACTGGGCTAGAATCGCACACTACAAATTGGTGCATTTCTCTGAAGTTTCCTATTTTGACTTCCATTGGTTCTGTAAGAGGTGTTCTAATTCTTTGATTAGCTACCCCTACTTTTTTGGATATCTTCACCAGAGAGAGGAAGGTCTGGGATGTCTGCTGATCTCACAGTAGACCTGGTAGCACTAGTGTCCAAAAGGAAAGTAATATCATTACCTTTCACATTTCCTTCAACATATGGACCAGACTGATCTACCTGTAAGGATGCGCCAAGTACGCACTCCTTCTTCCCCTCTCCTAGGCACCGTCATAAGTTGAATTCACTGAAATTGTCCTGCAAAAGAAATTGTGATGTCATATAATCATTCTTACCACTCCCTCCTGGGTATCCAATGTCTGTACCGTGCTTTGCTCTGCTTACATTACCCTGAACAGGTGGAGGTGGTAATTGACTCTGGGGATTTACACCCTGCTGTGAGTCATTCTGCGTCTGTGGATTAAAATTTTGATTTGGGCCATTATTATTCCGAATCTTTTTACATTCGTCCTTCCAATGCCCCAATTTTCCGCATCCATGACAAGGAAACTTCTTTTAGCTTCTTCTCTACTCATTCGTCCTCTAAATTTTCCACCATTCCCCGTATCACCACTCGTTCCAGAATCTTTTCCTGGATTTTCACTCGGATTTTCCAAATTAATTCCCTGTTTCTCAGCCATTTTCACCTGTGCCCACATCACTTTTTCCTGCAATTTCTTGTGTCTATCCTCAATATCGTCTCCACAATATTTCGCATATTTCAGAATTTCATCTATGGGCTTTCCCTGCCAACACAGCATGTGTTGTTTAATCATCTGGCAAATCTCTGGCTTCAGACCGTAAACAAACCGATACACAAACTGACTCATGTTTTTGTCTCCAATGTCCTCAAATCCACTATACTGTTTAAACACCTGCAATAGGCGCTCATAGTAAGAATGTACTGTTTCACTGACTTCTTGGGTGGTTCGATCTATTTTCACCCAATCTGTTTCTTTCGGGGGTATTTTCCTTTTCAGGTATGTTATCACTTGCTGATACTTTTTCATTACATCATTTGACGGGGCACCTGTTTTCGGATCTCTGGGATACTCATCACTTGGCCAATCCACTGTGATCTTACAATCTGTCCATAAATCGGCAGGTACCACTATGTCAAACAGACCATCCAAATCCTTCAACAATACCTTTGACACCTTCACAAACCTTTCAACCTGCTTGTACCATTCAATTGGCTTTTCCCTCAGCTTTGGAAAATCATTCGTAAATGATAAAATATCCTGTCTGCTCCATGGGACATGTACATATCCTCCTCCCGCAACTTCTCGCATTGGATACATTTGATCTGCTTTTCCTGTTTCCTTCATCACATATTCAGATGCTGTTCTACTTGTTCGTGCCTCTTCCTTTTTCTTGGCCCACCTAGTTCTCCATTTATCTAGATCTCCCCATTTTTGTAAAACTAACATTAATTCTCTTATTTGTAGTCTTTTTCCAGAGGCATTCATATTTTCTAAATCTTTGTCTGAAAATTCTGCTCTATAAGGTTTCTGTAGTACTTTTGATCTCCCTATTTCGATTCCCATCTGTAGTGCTAGATTGGACAATTTTTCATGAAATAACCTCACATTTCTAGTGATACTCCTGCACATGAACAATAATTCTTCTTCATCATAGGTATTTAATCGTTCTAGTCCTACATTTCCTGCTATTATTTCTTCTAATTCAACTTTTAATTTATGGATATCCAGTATTTTTGGAGGTGTGCACAGTTTGTCTGATCCGTGTACCCACCTTTCTAAATCTTCAGGTGTTACTATAGTGGCACTCTTTGCCCCCGATGAAGTTATTAAACTCACATCTTTTGAACAATCAGGTACCTCTTTTCTAGGAGTGCCTTTTACTGGACCTCTGATTGGCAAGTCCATGAGAGATATTGTGGAATCACAATCACTAAATTGATCTTCTATTATAACTGGAGCCTCAGGTCTGGGATTACTCACGGGAGTAGGTGCAAGTAACGGTGGAGGACAGCTTCCCTGAGTACCATATAATGGAACTACTGGACCAATTGTTACAGGAATAGTCAATGAATCAGGGTGTACTTTTATCTGAGTTATTTTCCGTACTAATTCTGCTCTGGTCTTTTCTAGAGCTTCCTTTTCTTTGTCATGAAGTATTCTAGTCGGGGTAAATTCATGCATTACTTGTGGTACCATTGGAGTATGTGGTGGTGCACTAGGAGGGCATCCACTTGTCCCTTCCTGATATGGTGGGGGTTTCTTAACATTTCTTCCATAAATTCGTCTTCTGAATCCTCATTTCTCATTAAATGTTTTGTCTTTTCTGTACATTTGCCTCCTGATTTCTCTCCTTCTGTAAATAATGGATACAGTCCCTCTGTAATCATTGCCCTTCTCCATTGTTTCATCTGACCCTCTCTTGACTCACGTAAATATCTGGGGAAAAATCCTGGGTAACTCCTATTACTTCTAGATCTATCTCGTTCAAATGCCTCGGTTTCCCATTCTTCTAGGGCTTCGTACTGGGTTAATCTAGGTCTGGGTTCTAAATCATTCATCCTCAATCTCAAGTTTTGAAGAATTCTTCCAATGAAGGTACCATTCTCGGGAAATGCTAATACTCCATCATTTTTGGTGTATTCTATCCAATTCTCCATCCATACACAAGTATGATAACCTCTCTCCATCATCATAAATGATGCTGGCGTTTTTGCTGGTGGAATAATAATTCCTTCTCTAGTTTTGATTGGTTTGTCCTTTTTAAAATAATTCTTAATCTTTTGTAAGAATGACATATTTCTCCTTTCTCCGTACATTCTATCTAATCTTCTGTGTACAAAATTATATTCTGCAAAACCTAGGAATCTCCAATCCGGACGAGTTCCTGTTAAAGTTGGATCGCGTTTTAACATGCAATCCTTATCCACTAAGAATTTCGCTTCTACAATTTTGTCCAATCAAATGTCTGCTACCTTTCATTTCCAAGCCAATCCTTGCGCGGCCTTTTGGTGACGTTTATCTGTCAACCCCTCCTTTACAATCTGCTCTTTTCTGTTCTCGCTGGTTTAACCAATCCCAGCTCGGCACCTGTGACGTCAGCACTACTCCTGACTACTGACCCCTCCTTTACAAGAGTCTCTCCACACCCGCTATTTCAACCTATTACAGCGCGGCGTTTTGCGACGTCAGCTCCCTCTCCGGCAACTGGCCCTCCCTTTACAAAATTACGCAAACGTATTTTCTCTATAAATCTTAATTAAATTTTCAGTAACAACATAAAACATTCGCTAACGTGCCAGTTTCCACTAATTTCGAAAAAGATAGTTTCTTCCACACTTTAGTAAAATCTTTCCATTTACTAATACATACACTACGAGTAAAAACACTTCCGTCTACTCTTCACACAAGCTCCAGAAGTACCTGTTACTTCTCCAATGTTACCCTTACTAGGTGATATAACATCAAATTTTTATCAGCGTACCCTTTTCGCTATTACTCACACGCATAGAGTCCCTAACGAGTACTTGAAGTCCTGCTTAACTTCTCAGTACTATTTCAGCCTGACAGATAACCTCACTGCAGTATGGCTTCCACTTGCCACCCACTATTCTTTTTACCTACCCCGGGGTATTCTGGACAACATATAACAAAACTCAAAAATAGGCGGATGTTAGTTCATAAAAAATACAAATAAAATTCTCATTACCCAATTAACAAAGAGTAACAAAAACCGTCCTCTGCTTACCAGAAAACTGATCCAGCGCAATATTAGCCAACAGCATTCATACACCATATACTCACTTGGGTCCATACATTCATACTACACTAATACTTACGCTGGGTGTCAGATGTACTCTTTATCAAAATCCCTGCTACCAATTACCTTCTGATTGAAGAGTAATAACTTACCAATGGATCCTTTGCTAATTGGGAAGTTTAAAATGAGTGACATTCACTATAGTACATAATCCTGAAATAACCACTGAGTCAGGAAGTTTTAAAATGTTTATCTAAAGTTTTAGCAGAGTAAAATACAGAAAACACGGTACTTGATTGTAATACCCAAGAAAAAGCATAGAAATGATTTTGCTAATCAATGACGGTGTTTAAAGGAAGGGAGAGAATAGAGACAGCAGCGCAACTAAAGGTTGCAGTATAGTTACCTAAAATGCGAGAACCAAGCCCCTTAGCCAAGGAGTTGGAAAAGATAGGACCCAGGAAGGATGAAGAGCAAAGACCTCTTCCAGGATCAGGACAGGACCAGTAACCTCTCTACAACGATGCCTGCGCCGTTCCCCTCTCTGATACTCGACTTCTCCTCAATTCTCCCGTCTAATGGACTCCGCCGCCCCCTCCTCAGGACCTCTTCCGGACAGGAATTCAGTCAGCAACCGATCAGCATGGCAGCCTGGAGCTCTTCTGTATGTTCTGAGAGTCTGTGCTAGCTAATTACTAATGCTATTTTCTATTATACTCTTCTACGCCCATGTACCTCCCCTTAATGTTGCTAACATTATGGGACCACTACTTCTGATTGGACAGGGACAGGGGGTGGATTCTCGCACCATGTCAAATTTGGCCTAAATTGTGAAGCCTATTGTTTTTAGCTTCCCGCCCCTTCAAATTAATACATTCACTTTATTTCCCACCCGTCTCACGACAAATGTTATACAATTTACAGGGGAAAAGTAACATTTTGTCCGCCGGAAACATAAAGTACATCATCTTCGGCCAATGGGTCATGGCCTTGGGAGACGTCCAAGTTGACTTCACTTGGCAGGCACACAGGACACATGCGCAGAACCATCTGTCTCTCGAGTTTCAAGTCACCAACCCAGGCCCAAGTTTACGAATTACTAAAAGTGCAAGAAGAAAATATTAAAATCACAAATAAAATGTTTCACTGTATGCCCACTTTCCCTACTCTATTCCCAATTAATTATAATACTATCCTGCATTAGTAGCATTAAGAAAACGACAATTTAATAATGACATGAGAGCAAGCTTAAGCATGTGAAAACATTTAGCGGCCATTTTAGTGCACACTGCGCAGAAGCAGAAGTTTCCCACCAAGCAAAGAAAGACGTCACACCATGTGATCAGGTTGCGACATGCGCAATGAAATTCCCGTGCTTTAGCGGACATTTTGGATTACAGACAATCGTTATTCATTAGTAAAACACATAGGCAAGCTTCTGTCCCTCTTGTGTTTGTGAATGCAAATGTTAGTTTTGACAATACAAGTTTAATAAATTAATACTATGAGGAGGATTGCGTACAAGCAAGTTTCAATTTTGAAACCTTGCTCCATCAGGGGTAAAAGGCCTGAAAAAAAAATGAAACATGTGGAATTCAGTGTATAAAAAAGTGATTCCACATGCCCTGCCCCATTTCCCATTTAAAAACTCAGAATACAATGCCTTTACCAAATGTGGTAAATACCTCACCCTGGGGTCATTGTAGTTACCACATGTGATAAACATCCCACCCTAGCTCGAGAAACGTGTAATGAGGGTCTATGACTTTGACGAGCAGCATGGCAAGTGCAGACATCTATGGAAGGTTTTACATTCAGGCTGGATGGCCAGCTGCTTGAATATGAGAAACGTCCGCAATGACTGGTGACTAGAGTGGTAAAAGGCTTCTTGTCATTTTTATATATGTATGTATATGGCTAGAATTATGAGAACAAAATAGAGGCCCAAACAGGGCGAGAGTTTTAGAAATGGAAAAGGGAACAGGAATGTGAAACGGATTTGAATGTTACCTTATTTTGTGGTACCCGCCCAAAAAGCGATTAATCTAATACTGTGCTTATAATGTGATACATAATACATTGAAATGAATTTAGGCAGCGAGCAAGTAGTATTGAATGAACCTTGTTGGAGATTAACAATGTTTAGAAATGGCGCCCTCACAAACTGGCGAGCAGAAGAGATTTATGAGTCCGATTTCGATTGCAATGCATTGTACTGAATACTGTGGTATAAACAGGAAGTGAAAACGGCGCCCTGCCGACATCGAGAAAGGCAGTTTGCCAAAACGCATCTGTGCACGCACCTCTACTCCAATAAATCATTGGATTACACCCCCGTGAGTGCTGGTCTATTTTGCAAAGGAGCTGTGAGATTGATACGCGGAACGCACCTCCGCGGACCAAACACCCGCCCTCAAGTGCGAAAACATTTGGTGCGAGTGGAGCGAGAATATATATATTGTCCCTTTCTATCTCGGTGTGGATAGCACTGTGCTATTCCTATGCTTAAAGATTTTGCTGTAGAAATGGCAAAAGACTTTGTCCCTTTTTATTTCGGCGTGGATAGCATTGTGCTAATCCTATGCTTAAAAACTTTGATAGAAAAGCAGACATTTGAGGTGAGCAAATCTAGAGTGTCGCTGGTGTTGAGGGTGCTCTATACAGAAGCTGCCTTCCACCTAAACTTGGGAACTACCCAGAGTTCTCTTCTTCTTTTTTGCATAAGTTATGCGTCACTATATGCCTGCAAGGGTATTCTTTTGACTTATACTGGGTGCTCCCTTGTGTCTGGACAAAGCTAAACCTCTCTGAAGAGCTGAAATGACAGCGAAACACGTGTCAGGGGTTGCTTTTATTCATTTCAGGTTGGCTTGGATGGTATTTTGCCAGTCCAAAGCTGTAATACTGTGCCTGGAGTGGTAAATGGCTTTTGTCATTTAACAGCTCGGCATGGATAGCACTGTGCTATTCCTATGCTTAAAGACTTTGCTGTAGAAATGGCAAAAGACTTTGTCCCTTTCTATCTTGACGTGGATGGCACTGTGCTAATCCTATGCTTAAAAACTTTGATAGAAAAGCAGACATTTAGGGGGAGCAAATTCAGAGTGGGGCTGGTGTTGTAGGCTCCCGCAGTCCACAACGAGAGCCCATGCCCCGGGGGTTGGGATCCCTGGGGCCGAAAATGCCCCGGGAGGGTGGCCGTGTGGCCCCCCTCCCTTTTTGAAAAAAAAAAAGAAATATCTGGGCCCTGGTGGATGGGGTCCCCGGGGCCGAAAATGGCCTGGGGAGGGGGGCCGCGCAGCCACCCTCCCTTTATACAGAAAAAAAGAAATGACTGCGCCCCGGGGGATATGGTCCCCGGGCCCAAAATCGGCCTGGGCCCCCTTCTCTTTTTGTATTATAAATAAGTAAAGGCCTAGCCCTGGGGGATGGGGTCCCTGGGGCAGAAATCATCCTCAAAAGGGGGGCCATGCACCCCCCTCCCATTTTATTTTATTAAAATGTAAAGAAATGGGTCAGGCCCCAGGGAATGGGGTCCCCGGGGCCCAAAAGGGTTAAGGGAAGGGGGGCCACGCAGCCTGTCTTCCTTAAAAGAAACAAACAAATAAAAAGCCGGCAACTCGTCGAAGGCCCCGTCCCCTTTCTCTCCTACTCTGCAAACGCGCCTCCTGGCCCAGTCCTTGGTTGGGGGATAAAGTAGCCTTCGTTGCTGAGGGTCTGTAGGGGCCAACTAGCCCACCTGTTGCCTCCAGTAATCCCCACACAGTGGGATTGCTGAGAGGTGGTCACAGCCCATGCCCCTTTCTCAACCACTCTGCAAACGTGCCTCTTGGCACACCGCTGGTGGCGGAGGAGGTCCTCTTGCCTCCTGAGGACCTCAGGACTAAAGTGGACTTCTTCCCCCAAGCAGCAGTGTGCCAGAAGTTGCATTTGCAAAGTTGTGGAGAATGGGGGCGTGGCCTCTGACCATCTCTCAGCAATCCAGCTGTGTGGGACTTACTGGAGGTAACAGGAGGGCTATTTGGCCCCCAAGGACCCTCAAGAGCCAATAGGACTTCATCCCCCAAATAGTAGTGCGCCAGAAGGCGCGTTTGCAGAGTGGAGGAGAAAGAGGGCGCAGTCGTCGAAAACCTCTCAGCAAACCCACTATGTGGGTCTTGCTGGAGGTAACAGGAGGGGTAGTTGGCGCCCAAGGACACTCAATAGCCAAGTGTACTTCATCCCCCTATTAGTAAAGCATCAGGAGGTGAGTTAGCAGAGTGGTGGAGAAAGGGGGCATGGCCTGCTATCAGATCTTAACAATCCTGCTGTATGGGACTTACTGGAGGTAATAGGAGGGGTAGTTCGCCCCCAAGGATATTACCTCCAGTAAGTCCCACACAGCAGGATTGTTGAGAAGTTGTCAAAGGCCACGCCCCCTTTCTCCACCACTCTGCAAATGTGACTGCTAGTTAAAAAACCTTAGAGATTCACAAAAAAAAAAAGGACTCTATAGGGGTGTGAGTCGGTGCGTCAGAGATACTGTGGATGATGTCATCACTGATGTCATCAGTGATGTCATTTGAGATGCCATTAGTGATGCCATGAGTGATGTCACTGTCCATGTCATGAGTGATGTGATATGTGAGGTCATAAGCAGTGCATTGCGAGGGCGCGAGTTATAGTTAACTCAGATAACTATAATGGCTGAATTTCTCTGGTTTTGTAGGAGTGAAATCTGACCCTAACTATAATGTCTCTGAAACCTTTGGTTTTTTCAGTGAATATATATATATATATATATATATATATATATATATATATATATTCACTGAAAAAACCATAGGTTTTAGGGACAGTTTTAGTTACTTGGACATTGCACTTGTACAAAACCCGTGAAATTCCCCGTTATAGTTAGTTCAGCTAACTATAACTCGCGCCCCGCAATGCACTGCTGATGACGTCACATATTACATCACTCATGACATGGTCAGTGACATCACTGATGACATCACTGATGACATCTCAAATGACATCACTGATGACATCATCCAGTGACTGTGTGTTTCTGTAAAGTTTAAATATTTTTAATATATATAGGAAAAGACGTATTGAAGAATGAGTGGGTGTGTAAGTGTCTGTATGGATGATTTAGTAGGTGCGTGACTGACTCTATAAGTGAGTGATTTAACGTATCTTACTGAATGCATGGGTTAGTGACTAAACTGGGTGAATGTCTGTATCCGTCTGTCTGTTGCTGTGTAAGTGGCTGCATGTGTTTGTGAATAGCTAAATGAGTGTCTATATGAGTTATTGAATGCTTGTCTGAGTATCTGTATGGGTGCCTGAGTGTTTGTGTGGGAGGGGTGTGTGCAACTCTGTGCATAGATGTGTGAGTGGGTGATTCACTGGGTGGATGGTTTCAAGAGTGCATCTGTGATAGACTGTATGGGTGGGTAAGTGTGTGTAAGAGTGTGTTAGTGAGTGAATGTATGTCCCAGTGGTACATGTGTGAGTAACTACATATGTGAAAGGCAGTATATATGTGTGTTGGAGTATATAAATAGCTATAAGCAAGAGTGAGTGATTGTGATAGTGGCTGTATGGATGAGTGTGTGCTTGTATCTGTGATTGTATAAGAGCGTAACAATGTGCTACCATTTGTATGAGTAAGTGAGCTGGTGTGTGTATAACTGTATAGGTGAGTAAATGGCAGTGTGTTTAATTATTTGCATGACTGACTAGGTGTGTGAGTATCTCTATGGATGAGTGGCGTTGTTTGAGTGTCTATATAGGAGTAAGAGTGCATATGATAGTCCTGTACTGAGTGACCGTAAGTATGAGTGACTGTATGGGTGAGTGAGTGGATGTGTGTGTGTAGACCTAAGAATCAGTGAGTGGGTATGTAGTTATTGGTGTTGGAGTGTCTATGGTTTTGCGAATGGCAGTCTGTAATTTAGAGTGGGTGTATCAAAGGTTATATTAGGGTGTGAGGAGGTGCATCAGATTATCACGTGGATGATGTCATCAGTGATGTCATTTGAGATGTCATCAGTGATGTCATCAGTGATGTCACTGACCATGTCATGAGTGATGTAATATGTGACGTCATCAGCAGTGCATTGCGGGGCGCGAGTTATAGTTAGCTGAACTAACTATAACGGGGAATTTCACGGGTTTTGTACGAGTGCAATGTCCAAGTAACTAAAACTGTCCCTAAAACTTATGGTTTTTTCAGTGAATTTCAAAGGTTTTTTAAATGCTAATTTGTAACTATAACGTGTCTGAAACCTATGGTTTTTTCAGTGAATTTCAAAGGTTTTTTAAATGCTAATTTGTAACTATAACGTGTCTGAAACCTATGGTTTTTTCAGTGAATTTCAAAGGTTTTTTAAATGCTAATTTCTAACTATAACGTGCCTGAAACCTACGGTTTTTTCAGTGAATTTCAAAGGTTTTGTAAATGACAATTTTTAAATGTATTAATTGTTATATTAATTTTTTTCATACTGATTTACTACATTTTTAGAAACATTTTTTTTTACATATTTTATTTTTTAAATTACATTGTAATTACATTATACATTACATTACAAAAATACTTTCTCAGAATGAATTACTTTAGTTTAAATACTTTGCAGATAGGCAATAGACTTTTAAGTACAGTAGTTACAGTTGTTGCAATGGGCAACACATTTTCAAACACAATGCAACATTCAGCTCAATGTGAATTTCTAGTTAAATGCAATTAGTTACTTTATGGATTACTTTTGTAACCACAGGACTGGATCCTAGATTCAGTCCTGGTACATCTCCTGTAAACAGTTGAGTAAAAGCGTTTTGGTTACAGTCGTGATTTTTAAGGAATATTATTGTATTTTAAAAGTTGACACTTAGAAACTTTTTCTCATAGAATCACCAATGTTATCCTATGGAAGGAAATTCACTTAGCAGGTAAAAACTGTTATCGTTACTTTTTCTTACTCAGTGTTGGATCCTGGATCCAGCACTGGTGCATCTCCTGTAAACAGCTGAAAAAATGCGTTTAAGTCATACAGGCGATTTTTAAGGAATATTTGTAGTTTGTGAAAATCAACACTTTGAAACTTTTTGCTGAAAACCAGTCAATCTTAGCCTATGAAGGGAATTCAAGTTACCGGTAAGTACGGTTAAAATTACTTTTGAGGATCAGTACTGGGCTGAAAGATGCAGCACTGAGGTCTCTCCTGATAACAGGTGAGTAAATCGGAATTCGTATTTCGGCTGATTTTAGAGGAATATTTTAAAGTTCCAAAACTCCACACTTAGAAGAATTCCAAGTGAAAGCAGTCAATGTTAGCCTATGGAAGGAAATTCAAGTTACTGGTAAGTACGGTTAAAATTACTTTTGAGGACCAGTACTGGGCTGAAAGATGCAGCACTGAGGTCTCTCCTGATAACAGGTGAGTAAATCAGAATTTGGATTTCGGCTGATTTTAGAGGAATATTTGTATGTTTCAAAAATCAACACTTAGAAACTTTTTCAGCAAAAACCAGTCAATGTTAGCCTATGGAAGGAAATTCAAGTTACTGGTAAGTACGGTTAAAATTACTTTTCAGGACCAGTACTGGGCTGAAAGATACAGCACTGAGGTCTCTCCTGATAACAGGTGAGTAAATCGGAATTCGTATTTCGGCTGATTTTAGAGGAATATTTTAAAGTTCCAAAACTCCACACTTAGAAGAATTTCCAAGTGAAACCAGTCAATGTTAGCCTATGAAGGAAATTCAAGTTACCGGTAAGTACGGTTAAAATTACTTTTCAGGATCAGTACTGGGCTGAAAGATGCAGCACTGAGGTCTCTCCTGATAACAGGTGAGTAAATCGGAATTCGTATTTCGGCTGATTTTAGAGGAATATTTTAAAGTTCCAAAACTCCACACTTAGAAGAATTTCCAAGTGAAACCAGTCAATGTTAGCCTATGAAGGAAATTCAAGTTACCGGTAAGTACGGTTAAAGTTACTTTTCAGGACCAGTACTGGGCTGAAAGATGCAGCACTGAGGTCTCTCCTGATAACAGGTGAGTAAATCGGAATTCGTATTTCGGCTGATTTTAGAGGAATATTTTAAAGTTCCAAAACTCCATACTTAGAAGAATTTCCAAGTGAAACCAGTCAATGTTAGCCTATGGAAGGAAATTCAAGTTACTGGTAAGTACGGTTAAAATTACTTTTCAGGACCAGTACTGGGCTGAAAGATACAGCACTGAGGTCTCTCCTGATAACAGGTGAGTAAATCGGAATTCGTATTTCGGCTGATTTTAGAGGAATATTTTAAAGTTCCAAAACTCCACACTTAGAAGAATTTCCAAGTGAAAACAGTCAATGTTAGCCTATGAAGGAAATTCAAGTTACCGGTAAGTACGGCTAAAATTACTTTTCAGGACCAGTACTGGGCTGAAAGATGCAGCACTGAGGTCTCTCCTGATAACAGGTGAGTAAATCGGAATTCGTATTTCGGCTGATTTTAGAGGAATATTTTAAAGTTCCAAAACTCCACACTTAGAAGAATTTCCAAGTGAAACCAGTCAATGTTAGCCTATGGAAGGAAATTCAAGTTACTGGTAAGTATGGTTAGAATTACTTTTCAGGACCAGTACTGGGCTGAAAGATACAGCACTGAGGTCTCTCCTGATAACAGGTGAGTAAATCGGAATTCGTATTTCGGCTGATTTTAGAGGAATATTTGCACAATGGTGAAGGGAGGGGCGGGGCCTGAGGTTACATCTGTGCAAACGCGCCCGTGGCGCGTTTTAAGTTGGGGGATTAAGTCCCCTTGAATCCTGAGGGTCCCTAGGGGCCAACTAGCCCACCAGGAACCTCCAATATGCGCCAGGGGCTGCGTTGCAGAGACGTGTAGAGAGGCCACACCCCTTTTACACCTCTCTGCAACGCAGCTCTGTGGCGCTTTCTGGATGTACCTGTTGGGCTAGTTGGCCCCCAGGGACCCTCAGGATTGAAGGGGATTTAATTCCACATCTTAAAACGCGCCACGGGGCCTGTTTGCACACATGTCACCTGAAGCCCCGCCCCTCCCTTCACCACTGTGCAAACGCGCCACGTGGCGCGTTTTAAGTTGGGGGATTAAGTCCCCTTGAATCCTGAGGGTCCCCGGAGTCCAACTAGCCCACCATATACCTCCAAAAGCGCCACAGAGCTGCGTTGCAGAGAGGTGTAAAAGGGCGTGGCCTCTGTACACCTCTCTGCAAGGCAGCCCCCTGGCGCATACTAGAGGTTCCTGGTGGGCTAGTTGGCCCCCAGGGACCCCAAGTATTCAAGGGGAATTGTTCCCCTCTGCAAACGCGCCAGGGGCGCGTTTGCAGAGTGGTGAAGGAAGGGGCGGGGCCTGCGGGCCCGATCGTTTTTTTTTTTTTTTTGTCCCCTGAAGGGGGCTGTGTGGCCCCCTTCCTTTTTTCTGTTTTTGGGCCCTGGGGACCCCATCCCCCAGGGCCTTACCCCTTTTTTAAATTTCAAAATAAAAAAAAAAACGGGAAGGGGGCCGCGTGGCCCCCCTTCCCCGGGCCTGTATTGGCCCCGGGGACCCCATCTCCCGGGGCATGGCCTCTATTTTTATTTTTAATATTTTGAGGGGGCTGCGTGGCCCCCTCCTCTGGCCATTTTAAGGCCCGGGGACCCCAACCCCGGGCCGGCCATACCCTTTTTTTTTTTTTTTTATTATTTTTCAAAACTTTGGGGAGGGGGGCCGCGTGGCCCCCCTCCCGGGCCACTACTTGCCCCGGGGACCCCATCCCCCGGGGCTGGCCCTCTCGTTGGGGACTGTGGGGGGGTCCCCAAACCCCCCACAGTCCCGCCGGCTCCCCGTGTCCTACGGGAGCCGGCATTGCTTACACATGGGGAGCAGCTAACATGCTGCTCCCCATGTGGAAAGCAATCGGCTTTGGATATTGGAAGAGAGAGCAGGTTTCCTGCTCTCTCTTCCAATATCCAAAGCAAGTTTGCAATGACAGGACGGGAGCCGCGAGGCTCCCATCCTGTCATTGCAAACAGCAGTGTCCCGGGGGTAGGCACCCCGGGACACTGCAGGAGCCGGCCCTGGGGGGTGGCGGTCCCCAGGGCCATCACAGGCTCCAGGAGGGGGGCCGCGCGGCCCCCCTCCCATCGTGTGCACAGCCCCGGGGAGGTGGTGGTCCCCGGGGCTCTGGGGTCCGTAACGGACCCCCATATTTAAATGTTTAGTGCCCGGGGAGGTGGCGGTCCCGGGCGTGTGGGGGCTGGAGCCCCCCACACAGGTTTTCATTTAAAAAAAGAAGCCCCGGGGAGGTGGTGGTCCCCGGGGCTGCGGGAGGGCTCAGAGCCCTCCCGCACCATTATGCATAAAGCCCCGGGGGTGGCGGTCCCCGGGGCTTGGGGGGCCCTTAGAGGCCCCCCACACATAAAATTAAGCCCCCCCAGCATGCCCCCGGGACTTGGCCCACCCGGGGCCAATTCATCCAAGCGCGGAGACCGCGCTTGATTTTTTTTTTCGGCAGGATTCGCGCACCCTGAGCGCATCCTGCCGATTTTTTTTTTTTAAATGCTTTTTTTGCCCAGGGGGTCCTTGTGGGACCCCCTGAGCAGGCCTAGGGGTTAGGGTGTTTCTACCCTGCCCCCTTTGTGCGTTTTGCGCACTTGTTTCTTTTTTTTCTCGGCGGGATACGCGCACCCTAAGCGCATCCCGCCGATTTAAAAAAAAAAAATCTTTTTCTGCCCAGGGGGTCCTTGTGGGACCCCTGAGCAGACCTAGGGGTCAGGGTGTTTCTACCCTGCCCCCTTTTGCGCTTTGCGCACTTGTTTCTGTCCCTCGGTTCTACCGAGGGACAAAATGGCTGCCAACACTTCTTGATTTGGAGTGTTGACAGCCAATTAGCATGCAGCTCGTGATCGGGAGGGTACGCGGATCCGACGCGCCCATAGATATATATGTGATTTTAATTGTGAATTTCTCAGGAACTACTGAACGGATTTACACCATTTTAGCAAAAGGCACCAGTCTGAACCAAGGGCTACCTCTTTGCCAAATTTGGGGTAATTCCGTTCAGCAGTTCGGGCTGTAGCTGCGACTAAAGGTTCCTATGGAAAAATGAATGGGGAAAACGCGTTTTGGGACCCCCCTTTTTTCTCGGCCCCCGCTTGACGTATCACCCCGAGACTTTCAGGGTAGGAGCGGACCGGAGCGCCCCAACAAGTTGGAAGCTATCGCGAAGATTCGTCAACCGACGCCAACGTTATTGCAAATAGAATGTCGCGGATTTCCTATGGATAATAGGTTGTAACTATAACTATCTACTGGCGACCGCCAGTAGATAATATATATATTACTGTCCGCATAGTCCCATTTTTCTGGCTGCTATATATATATATATATCATGCTACTGGATCTCGCCTCAGTTCCTGCACTCGCGGGCGGGTGCTGAGATGCGCGAGGGTGAAAACGTACTAATCATTACAGCTACAAGTAATAAGAAATACCAGCACTCACGGGAGCAGTTCACCCAGATTTTATTGGGTGTAAGTACACGCAGACGCGTTTCGGCAACCGCCTTTCTCAATAAGGTTATTGAGAAAGGCGGTTGCCGAAACGCATCTGCGTGTACTTACACCCAATAAAATCTGGGTGAACTGCTCCCGTGAGTGATGGTATTTCTTATACCTTGTAGCTGTAATATATATATATATATATATATATATATATATATATATATATATATATATATATATACTTACACACACATATATATATATCATAGAATGCATTTATCAATACAAACTATTTTTTTAGCACAATTATTATTTTTCTGCAATGTACAAGAAGGAACATTTTCTATTTCAGCACCAAGTGATTTAGAGATTTAGAAGCTGAGATGCGTCTGCCTTATTTCTCTTATAATGCGAGGATCCAATTAAATATGTCTGTGGTAAAGTCGTAGAAGAAGAGAGACACTAACAGATGCCATGGTTCCAGCCCACAGCGGGATCTGTTAGTTGGTTCCAAGTGCTCAGCTGTTTCTCCGTGCAACCATCAATTCCAACATCGGATTGATGGACACATTATTAACTGACATCACACCAGTGGATGTCAGCCAGCAGAGGTACCATTTTCCCTGTGACTGATTAGTCATGACCAATTATAGCACTGGCTCTTGTGGGTCCTGTTTGAAAGCTGTCAGGCAATAGGCATTTAATGAAAATCATTCAGAGATGTTTCATCTCAGAGCTGGACACATTCGGAATACACTTTTGATATGCTGTGCCCGTAAATTAGTCTTTGGCAAGTACAACAGGAACTATATTTATTATTCAACCACTATTGAAATTATGTTAGGAAAAAGAGGGTAGTGAGAAGCATAGAGAAATGGGGGATAGAGGGATAGGAGAGAAATCCAGAGAAAAATAAACACAGTTAAAGAGGAGTTATGGTTGCTAATTAGTCTCTTAACTGCTGAGGCTTTTTGCACCCCAGTGCTGAGCAGTGTTTTGGCTATTTTGAGTATTTCGCACTTAGGTCTTGATAACTTTTTTACACTTCAGTTATCCACAGCAAAATTGAGCCCTTTTCCCCCAACATTAGGGGGAGTCTAAAAATACCCAGGGTTTGTGCATTGCCCTGGAGGGGACTGTGAAAATAGACAAAATGTCTCTAAATGTGTTTGTTTTTTTAAGGAAAAAATGGGAAAGTGCCGCACAAAAGGGTGTCTGATTTTTTCTTCTAGAAATGGCATCAATGAAAGGTATTATGTTTGCAGTGCTAAAGTCACCTTATTCCCAGCTTCCAAGAACATAAAACGCTGTATCAAAGCCAGTTGTTTTACCACAGTTTTGGCATTATTCTAAGAGGCAGATCGTTTTTCCTACCTTTTGTGCTTCCAACCTACCGATAGTCGGTGGTGGAATCAGGTGTTAAATCCACGGGGGATGCTGGAAAACTATACATTTCTGAAAAGTAAATACAATTCTGAATTCAGCAAAGGGTCATTTGTGTAGATCCCTCAAGGTTTTCCCAAAGAAACTAACTGATGAAATAAAAAAAATATTGAAAGTATGTAGGTATAAACAGGCGTTAGTGACAATGTTTTGATCTGTAACTTCTTGTCACAAGGGCCGATCTACAAAAGCAATGGATTGATATGTACGCTAGATCCTTCTGTTTCTTGCACACTAGGTTTTCTTACACACATGCTGTGAGAAGTTGGCCTGGTATATGCTGTCCACTAATTAAAGTGGGCACCTTGCACCAGTCCAAACGACCCTTATTGATGATTAGGTTAAAGACAACCTTTATAGAAAGCTATCCTAGTGGTAGCTGTGGAGAGCAGCCTTCAGGCTAAGTCTTGAAGGAATGTAAAGCAGCTTGTTTTACCAGTATATAACCTCTTGAATGACCAAATGAAAGGAAAACCACACCAGGTATATATAAAATATATGTATTTATTACTAAACACTCTCTACTAACCTCTTTATGAGATTAGAGAACAAGGCACACAATATTACAGTACTAGAACGACAGTAAATAGCACAATATACAGTGGGCTCCAGGGGGAGACCAAACCATATATTAAGGAAGTAGTATAGCAACCTGACTTGACTAGACACAGTGCCTAGAGCACGTAGAATCGCTGGGACCCCAAGGAACCACTCAAGGCAGTGACACAGGGGACCCACGGAGGACGGGTGCAGTGTGGGAACACAGACGCGAGCTCCGTACAACTCTATAGGAAAGTCGCGGTTGGAAATTTAGAGTTTAAGGACACTTCGGAGAGGACTTCAAGCAAACCCAGTTAAACTTAGAAGGTTCTAAGGCCAGCACCCTTGTGAGTACCGAGGTACCCGAGTTACCTATCCCAGAGGAGCCGGGTGCATAGGGGTCAAGTGGTGTCGGAAACCCTCATCGTTTTCAATGGCGTGATGCAAAGAAGTGCTGCTGCCGTGGAGAAGAAAAGTGACCCAAGCCTGGATCGGAGATGAGAAGAACCTGAAAGCAGAGGGGACAAAGTCTGGATCACTTCACGTGACCAGGAGCGGAGCAATTGAATGTCCACCGATGTCGGGTGCTTCAGGTACGAAGAGGTGAAGCTTGACTCTGCAGCCACGGGGACCAGGAGATGTCGATGACAACCAGATACCGCAGGCGAGCTGTGCCACAAAGGATGTCGAGTGCTGGGGGGTCAGTTTCCGGATTGGAGACCAACAAGCCTTGGCAACTGCAACCCACGCGGTAGGAGAAAAGATGCTTCGGTGAGGACCAGCAAGGTCCTGGGGACTCCCCAAGCTATGGAGAGTCAGGGCACGTCTGGAGCAACCAGGAAGCCCACTGAAAGTTAAAGTTACCTTCTCAGGGACCCACAGGTCAACGGACCAGGGATCGCAAAGGGACCTCGAGAGGAATCACACAATACCAGCCCACAGAACACTTCGTGGAGTGTAGGCCAGTATTCTTCGGTGGAAACACTGCTCGGGGCTTGGACTACAAGTAGCCCAAAGCACAGCCTCAGGGATTGCCTAAACGCATATGCTGCTGCAAATGTGCACGGTGTCCAGGGGTTCGGGTTGCACGGTCCCCACGAGGGCTGTGGGTCTCAGGTTTGCTGAGAGCACTAGTCGGCCTCGGGGAAGCTTGGGCACCCACCTCCTGTGTTGCAAAATCTTCGGAGTCCATCGGGAGCTGCGTAGATGCAAACGGGTCAGATGCATTGAGGTGCCTGCCTTGCAGGGGAGTAACTCCTTTACTCCAAGGGAGATTCTTCAGTCGTCCAGCAAAGCGTAGATCATCGAAGGTTACTTGGTTTCTGTAGCAGAGTTTAGTCCAGGTAATATCTAAAGTCCTGTAGTCAGGGTTCCTACTTTATACCCAAGGAAGGGGTGGGACAAATTTTGGGGACCCACCTATGGGAGGGTCAGGACAGAGGGGTGGATACACCCATGTCCTTTGTCCAGTTTCGTGCCAGAGCAGGGGCTGATAGCCCCTGCAATCGGTTTGAGCTGGACTATGCACAGGGACACCAAATGTGCCCCCAGTGCAGACATCAAAGCACTCTGAGAGTGCACCCACCCAGCCCCAATACACTAAAGGCTGTCTAGGAGGTGGTCACACCTCCCTATGACAGGAAACCTATTGTCAAGCCTTCCCCTGCTGGAGTTTCGTCCAGCAGCAGGAGGGCAGACTCATGTCTGTGGCTGGCAGCATCCATTTTGTGATACCAGGGCTCTGTGAAGCTGGTACCGGGTGTACCGGTGCGGTCATGTTTCTCCCTCTAGGAGGGAGGAATCATACCTCCCACACCAGTTACTGGTGTGGAGATATGATTCCAAGGTGTTTGACACCAAACACGACATAATTCCTTGCAGCCGTTTTAAAGTTAGCATTTACCGTGAGGTTATAATGCACTTAAGAGTATATGGTTAGCTGCATCACAGACAACCCCGGAATAGGGGTTCCGAAGGCTGCAGAGGGGCTCTGCTCATGCATGGGCACCCTCTCACATAAATCCCAGCACCCCGCCTTCAGGATTGATAAGGCCTGCCATAGGGGTGACTGATAGGCTTATATGTGCAGTGATTAGGATAGATATAGTGAACCTATATCTAAGGAAGGGGTGCATGCACCACCTTACACAGGCTGCAGTAGCAGACCTGTTGTGTCATTTTGAATGGCCTCTCAGGGGTGGCATAATACATGCTGCAGCCCCTGGGAGGCCTCTGGAGTACCTATGCCCTGGGTACATAGTATACCATATACTAGGGACTTATAAGGGTACCGCAGAATCCAATCTGGAGTGTACCTAAAGTACATGCAATCAATTTAGAGGAGAAAGCAGATAGACTGGGGTCCTGAATAGCAGGATCCCAGTCAGACTAAGTCGAAAACAGTGAAACACCAGCAAAAAGTGGGGGTAACTATAAGAAGCAGATCCTACTCTCCTACACCCCCCCCAAACGTCAGGACATTAAACTAACCTTGACCAGTTGAGTCTTCATGTTCTAAGTGGAAATATCTGGAGAGTCCATCTGCATTGGCATGGTTACTCCCAGGTCTATGTTCCACTGTATAGTCCATCCCCTGTAGGGAAATGGACCACCTCAAAAGTTTGGGGTTTTCACCCTTCATCTGTTTTAGCCATAAGAGGGGCTTGTGGTCTGTCTGAACAATGAAGTGAGTGCCAAACAAGTATGGCCTCAGCTTCTTCAAGGCCCAAACCACAGCAAAGGCTTCCCTCTCAATGGCTGACCAACGTTTCTCTCTGGGGGTCAGCCTTCTGCTAATAAAAGCTACTGGCTGATCCTGACCTTCATCATTCAATTGTGATAACACAGCCCCTACCCCCAACTCAGATGCATCTGTTTGGACAATGAATTGTTTGGAGTAGTCAGGACTTTGCAGAATGGGAGCAGTGCACATGGCCTGCTTCAGGTCATCAAATGCCTTTTGACAGCTGACTGTCCACTGAACTTTCTTTGGCATTCTCTTGGAAGTTAAGTCATTCAAAGGGGTCACTATGGATCCATATCCTTTGACAAACCTCCTATAGTACCCAGTCAGGCCCAAGAAAGCTCTGACCTGAGTCTGGGTGGTTGGAGCAACCCAGTCCATGATGGTCTGGATTTTGCTCTGCAATGGTTGAACCTGGCCTCCACCCACAAGGTGGCCCAGGTATACAACTTGGCTCTGCCCTATCTGGCACTTGGTGGCCTTGATAGTGAGGCCTGCTTTCTGCAGGGACTCCAAAACATTTCTCAGGTGGACCAGGTGATCCTCCCAGGTGGAGCTAAAGACAGCAATATCATCTAGATATGCTGCACTATTGGCTTCCAGGCCTGTAAGGACTTTGTTCACCAACCTTTGAAAAGTGGCAGGTGCATTCTTCAAACCAAAGGGCATCACCACAAATTGGTAGTGCCCACTAGGGTTTGAGAATGCTGTTTTGGCTTTTGCATCCTCAGCTAGTCTGATCTGCCAGTAGCCAGCTGTCAGGTCAAATGTGCTGAGAAACTTGGCTGAGGCCAAAGTATCTATAAGCTCATATGCCCTAGGGATTGGATGGGCATCAGTCCTAGTGACTGCATTGAGACCTCTGTAGTCAACACAAAACCTCATCTCTCTCTTACCACCCTGGGTGTGAGGTTTAGGTACCAAGACTACTGGACTAGCCCAAGGGCTATCTGAGGGTTCAATCACACCCAAATCCAGCATCTTCTGGACTTCAGTCCTGATGCAGTCCCTGACATGGTCAGGTTGCCTGTAAATCTTATTTTTAACAGGCAGACTGTCCCCAGTGTCCACTTCATGAGTGCACTAGGTAGTCTGACTTGGAGTCAGTGAGAACATATGTCTAAACTGGTTGAGAACTTTTCTGCAACCAGTTTGCTGCTGGTCAGTGAGGCTGCCTGCCAAGGCTACACCATCTACTGAACCATCATCAGGGTTCTGTGAGAGCAGGTCAGGGAGTGGATCACTCTCTTCCTCCTGTCCCTCATCAGTAGCCATGAGCAAGCCCATGTCTGCCCTGTCAACATATGGTTTGAGCCTGTTGACATGGAGCACCCTATGGGGGCTCCTGGGAGTTCCAAGGTCCACCGGGTAGGTAACCTCTCCCTTTTGCTCAATAATTGTATGAGGGCCACTCCACTTGTCTTGGAGGGCTGCTGGGGCCACAGACTCCAACACCCATACTTTCTGTCCTGGCTGTTAAAAGGTCAACACAGCCTTTTGGTCATGCCAGGCCTTTTGCAATTCCTGGCTAGCCTCAAGGTTTTTATTTGACTTCTTCATATACTCAGCCATCCTGGAGCGGAGACCAAGTACATAGTCCACAATATCCTGTTTAGGGGTTTGAGAGGTAACTCCCATCCCTCCTTCACTAGACACAATGGACCCCTAACTGGATGTCCAAACAGAAGCTCAAATGGGCTGTAACCAACCCCCTTCTGTGGAACCTCTCTGTAGGCAAAGAGAAGGCAGGGCAAAATGATGTCCCATCTGCGCCTAAGCTTTTCTGGGAGACCTTTAATCATGCCCTTTAAGGTTTTGTTGAACCTTTCAACTAAACCATTGCATTGTGGGTGATAAGGGGTGGTAAATTTGTAATTTACACCACACTCCTTCCACATAGCCGTTAAGTAACTAGACATGAAGTTTGCATCTCTGTCTGATACTACCTCCTTAGGAAAACCCACCCTGGAAAAGATTCCCAGGAGGGCCCTTGCCACCACAGGATCTGTGGTAGTTCTAAGGGGACTTGCCTCTGGATACCTAGTGGCATGGTCCACCACCACCAGTATAAATATGTGCCCAGATGCAGTTTGAGGATCTAGGGGACCAACAATGTCAATCCCTACCCTCTCAAAGGGAACCCCCACCACAGGTAGTGGTATCAGGGGGCCTTTGTAGTGCTACCTGCCTTACCACTGGCTTGACAGGTGACACAGGAGCGACAAAACTCCTTGGTGTCTTCAGACATATGAGGCCAATGAAAGTGAGGGACAATTCTGTCCCAAGTCTTGTTTTGGCCTAGGTGACCTGCTAATGGGATATCATGTGCTAGTGTCAATAGGAAGCTCCTAAACTTCAGAGGTATAACCAACCTCCTGGTGGCTCCAGGCTTGGGGTCTCTACACTCTGAGTAAAGGAGTCCATCATCCCAGTAGATCCTGTGGGACCCACTAGCACTCCCAGCAGCCTCAGCAGCAGCTTGCTGTCTGAGGGGTTTAAGAGAGGGGCAGCTCAGTTGCTCCTGGCTCAGATCTGCCCTGGAAGGGCGGCCCCCTGTCCCCAAGAACTCAATCTGATCAGGTTCAAGCTCATCTGGGACAGTTCCTTCTTCAGGACTAAGATCAGCTCCCTCAAGAGACTGATCTGGATTCTGAGGCAGGGGGAAGACACTGCCTTAACCCTACTGCTCCTTCTCTTGGAAGGTGCCTTGTCCATTTTTCCAGGACCTGTTCAGTGTTAGACATTTTTGCCTGTGACCTGGTCATAGCAAACACATCTGCAGGGATACCCAACATTTCTGCATGAGTCCTGAGTTCCACAAGCTGAAGTTTCTAAATCATTGCCCAACAAGCATTCAACAGGGAGGTCTGACCTTACCACAACCTTTTTAGGGCCAGTTACCCCTCCCCAGGTGAAATTAACAACTGCCAGGGAATGGTCTGTCCTGACATTGCTAGCATTGGTCACTTGGTACATCTCACCAAGTATGATTTGCTCAGGAGTCACAAGATCTTTGGTCACCATGGTGACACTTGCTCCTGTGTCCCTGAATGCCAAGGCCTCCTTTCCATTGATTATAGGCTGTTGTCTATATTTGCCCAGATTACTGGGGCTTACAAATAAGGAGGCCATACCCATGCCTCCATCACAGATCAACATAGCCTGAGTTGGAACTCTGACTAGGCCAGAGTCCATCTCAGATCCCAGGGTTAACCCTACTACACCCTTATTTGGAACACCACCACTTGGAGCTGAACTAGGGGGAACAGTTGCCTTAGTGGCAGTGGTGGTTGGAGTGGAGTCCTTGGACTTGTTACAATCACTTGTCCAATGGGTCTTCTGTTTACAGATTTGACACCATGGCTTCTTCTTGCCTTTCCCTTTGTTGAATTGTGACTCCCCACCAGATGCAGATTTTTGGGGCCCTTGAGAAGACTTCTGGTCTTTACCCTTTTCCCCACCCTTATCAGAGTTTTTAGAATCCTGCTTCTTGGAGTCACCCCCTTGGTTCTGAACCTTCTGCCTCACCCTGGTTCTGACCCATTTGTCTGCCTTCTGGCCCAATTCTTGGGGAGAGGTCAGATCAGAGTCCACCAGGTACTGATGCAACAGTTGATTTTGACAGTTATTAAGGATGCTCTCTCATGATTAAATGATACAATCCTTTGGAATCACACACCTTACTGCCAAGTAACCAGCCTTCCAGAGCCTTAGTAGCACAATCAACAAAGTCAACCCAGTCCTGAGTCTGTGCCTTTTGAGTGTCTCTGAACTTTAACCTGTATTGTTCAGTGGTTAGGCCAAACCCATCAATCAGAGCACTCTTCAGGACTTTGTAATTATCAGCATCCTCTTCTCTTACAGTGAGGAGCTTGTCTCTACCTTTGTCTGCAAAGGAGAGCCACAAGATTGCTGCCCACTGCTCCTGAGGGACCCTCTGTACCTTACAGGCCCTCTCCAGTGCAGTTATCCATTTGTGGATGTCATGCCCACTCTGGTAGGGAGGGACAATCTTGTTCATGTTCCTATGGTCATGAGTATTTTCTCTACCTCTAGGGACACTGTGGCTGCCACCATGGGGCTCTAGCCCCAACTTCTGAGAAGCTCTCTGAAGCTCCAGGGATTCCCTATCTAAGGCCAATTGCTCTCTCTTGATTCTGAGCTTAGCTCTTTCAAACTCAAGCAGTTGGCATTTCTTCTCATAAGAGGATTCCCTTTTATGAGAAGCAGAGGTCCCTACAGAAGTACCAGAATGATTAGATTCCTGAGAAGGAGATCTTGATCTTCTTGGTAGACTGTTAACCCTTCCTGGGGGAGTAAAGAGAGGGCCACTGAGGCCTTCCTCACCTGAAGGAAGAATTGGATTGTCCAGGTTAGAATCATCTTGATCCACCTGGTCAGCATTGGAGTCCAGGTCATAGAAGTTTTCACTTCCTGGCCTTTCTTCCTCTGCTGCCCCACCCAACTTGCCTGCCTCATCAGACCCTGGGGTCTTTCTGAGGTCATCTAACAGCAAAGCCTCTATACCATACCATACCATACCAAGACATTTATAAAGCGCTCGGCTACCACCAACGGCGGTGTCCCGGCGCTACACAGAGACAAAGGAAGATGAAAAAGAGAAGAAAGGTAGGCTAAGGGAGATCAAAAAGCCAGGTTTTCAGAGCACTCCTAAAAGTGGTTTCAGATTCTGCTTTGCGCAAGTAGAGCGGCATCGCATTCCAAAGAGCGGCCGTTCTAACTGCAAAGGCGCGCCCTCCCATCCTGGCTTTGCGGTAGGAAGGAGAGCAAAGAAGAAACTGAGAGTTCGAGCGCAGGGTCCTATTTTGGTGGTATGAGGCGTTGAGTGCTTGCATGTCTCCCTGTCTTCAGTTTCCTAGATGAACACATATTTCTCAATTCTTGGAATGTGAGATGGTCATACCTAGTTGGCAAGGAGTCACTGACTTTAGGCCTTGAAGACATTCTAGTGTGGTGTGGTGTATGCACCTACCTACTCTAGTGGGAACTGAGACTCTCTTGAGTTGGAGAAAAGGGTGTGCTAGACCCTTTGGCTACCCACCAAGTTCAGTAGAACTTACTTTATTCTAGTCTTGATTTATATGTACCTAAGTACCTTTAGTGGTTTTCAGTTAGTCACTCACTGAGATTATCTGGTAAAACAATAGCAAGCTTGAATCCCAACCGCTGCACACCAATGTGAGAAGTTGGCCTGGTATATGCTGTTCACTAATTAAAGTGGGCACCTTGCACCAGTCCAAACGACCCTTATTGATGATTAGGTTAAAGACAACCTTTATAGAAAGCTATCCTAGTGGTAGCTGTGGAGAGCAGCCTTCAGGCTAAGTCTTGAAGGAATGTAAAGCAGCTTGTTTTACCAGTATATAACCTCTTGAATGACCAAATGAAAGGAGAACCACACCAGGTATATATAAAATATATGTATTTATTACTAAACACTCTCTACTAACCTCTTTATGACATTAGAGAACAAGGCACACAATATTACAGTACTAGAACGACAGTAAATAGCACAATACACAGTGGGCTCCAGGGGGAGATCAAACCATATATTAAGAAAGTGGTATAACAACCCCGACTTGACTAGACACAGTGCCTAGAGCACGTAGAATCACTGGGACCCCAAGGAACCACCCAAGGTAGTGACACAGGGGACCCACGGAGGACGGGTGCAGTGTGGGAACACAGACGCGAGCTCCGTACAACTCTATGGGAAAGTCGCGGTTGGAAATTTAGAGTTTAAGGACACTTCGGAGAGGACTTAAAGCAAACCCAGTTAAACTTAGAAGGTTCTAAGGCCATTACCCTTGTGAGTACTGAGGTACCCGAGTTACCTATCCCAGAGGAGCCGGATGCATAGGGGTCAAGTGGTGTCGGAAACCCTCGTCATTTTCAATGGCGTGATGCGAAGAAGTGCTGCTGTCGTGGAGAAGAAAAGTGTCTGGTGTGACCCAAGCCTGGATCGGAGATGAGAAGAACCTGAAAGCAGAGGGGACAAAGTCTGGGTCACTTCACGTGACCAGGAGCGGAGCAATCGAATGCCCACCGATGTCGGGTGCTTCAGGTGCGAAGAGGTGAAGCTTGACTCTGCAGCCACGGGGACCAGGAGATGTCGACGACAACCAGATTCAGCAGGCGAGCTGTCCCACAAAGGATGTCGAGTGCTGGGGGGTCAGTTTCCGGATTGGAGACCAACAAGCCTTGGCAACTGCAACCCACGCGGTCAGAGAAAAGATGCTTCGGTGAGGACCAGCAAGATCCTGGGGACTCCCCAAGCTATGGAGAGTCAGGACACGTCTGGAGAAACCAGGAAAGCCCACTGAACATTAAAGTTGCCTTCTCAGGGACCCACAGGTCAACAGACCAGGGATCGCGAAGGGACCTTGAGAGGAATCACACAATACCAGCCCACGGAACACTCCTGGAGTGTAGGCCAGTAATCTTCGGTGGAAACACTGCTCGGGGCTTGGACTACAAGTAGCCCAAAGCAGAGCCTCAGGGATTGCCTAAAAGCATATGCTGCTGCAAATGTGCACGGTGTCCAGGGGTTCGGGTTGCACGGTCCCCACGAGGACTGCGGGTATCAGGTTTGCTGAGAGCACTAGTCAGCCTCGGGGAAGCTTGGGCACCCACCTCCTGTGTTGCAAAATCTTCGGAGTCCGTCGGGAGCTGCGTAGATGCAAATGGGTCAGATGCGTTGAGGTGCCTGCCTTGCAGGGGAGTAACTCCTTTACTCCAAGGGAGATTCTTCAGTCGTCCAGCAAAGCGTAGATCGTCGAAGGTTACTTGGTTTCTGTAGCAGAGTTTAGTCCAGGTAATATCTAAAGTCCTGTAGTCAGGGTTCCTACTTTATACCCAAGGAAGGGGTGGGACAAACTCTGGGGACCCACCTATGAGAGGGTCATGACAGAGGGGTGGCTACACCCATGTCCTTTGTCCAGTTTCGCACCAGAGCAGGGACTGATAGCCCCTGCAACCGGTTTGAGCTGGACTATGCACAGGGACACCAAATGTGCCCCCAGTGCAGACATCAAAGCACTCTGAGTGTACACCCACCCAGCCCCAATACACTAAAGCCTGTCTGGGAGGTGGTCACACCTCCCTGTGACAAGAAACCTATTGTCAAGCCTTCCCCTGCCGGAGTTTTGTCCAGCAGCAGGAGGGCAGACTCGTGTCTGTGGCTGGCAGCATCCATTTTGTGATGCCAGGGCTCTGTGAAGCTGGTACCGGGTGTACCGGTGCGGTCATATTTCTCCCTCTAGGAGGGAGGAATCATACCTCCCACACCAGTTACTGGTGTGGAGGTATGATTCCAAGGTGTTTGACACCAAACACGACATAATTCCTTGCAGAAGTTTTAAAGTTAGCATTTACCGCGAGGTTATAATGCACTTGAGTATATGGTTGGCTGCATCACAGACAACCCCGGAATAGGGGTTCCGAAGGCTGCAGAGGGGCTCCACTCATGCATGGGCACCCTCTCACATAAAACCCAGCACCCTGCCTTCAGGATTGATAAGGCCTGCCATAGGGGTGACTGATAGGCTTATATGTGCAGTGATTAGGATAGATATAGTGAACCTAAATCTAAGGAAGGGGTGCATGCACCACCTTACACAGGCTGCAGTAGCAGACCTGTTGTGTCATTTTGAATGGCCTCTCAGGGGTGGCATAATACATGCTGCAGCCCCTGGGAGGCCTCTGGGGTACCTATGCCCTGGGTACATAGTATACCATATACTAGGAACTTATAAGGGTACCCCAGAATCCAATCTGGAGTGTACCTAAAGTACATGCAATCAATTTAGAGGAGAAAGCAGATAGACTGGGGTCCTGAATAGCAGGATCCCAGTCAGACTAAGTCGAAAACAGTGAAACATCAGCAAAAAGTGGGGGTAACTATAAGAAGCAGATCCTACTCTCCTACACATGCAGAAAAATGCAATTGGTAATAACAAAAGTTCTATCTCTCCATTCTCTATTTCCACACGTCTCCTGATAAAAATGGTACCCCAATTGGGTGGCTTGGCCTAAGTACCTGCAACACAGTAAACCCCAAAACGCGCCTTGGAGGCATCATATTTTATTTTACCCAGCAGAATCCAAACTTCTATTTACAATGTGGGTAGCTGCATATTTTGGCCCCTAGCCCAGCCACCACTCTGGAAAATCTAGCATATCCAGAGATTTCTGCAACTAGACACCCAGGAACATCCAGCGTTGTGTGGTTTAAATGAGGTGTTTTTACCCAGAAGCCTTTGCAAACCTCAAACTGTGCCTATAAACACACATTTTCCTCACATTTATGAGGGAAAGTTCTGAAAACTATGGGAATCCACAAATTTCTTACCACCTGCTTTCCCCCATGTCTCCCTATAAAAATGGTGCCTCACTTTTATGAGTGGACCTTGCATCCACGAATGGACACAGCCTAAAACCCAACATGAACAGATATATTTTTTTCACCCAAAACTTACCCTTTTCTGCATTGTTGATGGCTGCAGAATTTGGGTCCTAGGGATGGGAAGAACGTCTGCAAGTAGTCTAACCACTGGCAATCACTTCGGCAGCACCCCAACCCATCATTTTTTGTCCTCATGCCACATCAGATTACATAGAGCCAAATGCTACAACAGGAATAGTCCAGTCCCATCTGACAAGCCAGGTCCTCTCTATACCCGAACACAAGCAACCCAAGACTGGCTTCAGCCAATTTCGGCCTCTTCAGTCGGGCGCAGCTTGTTTCTAATGGCAGAGTGAGCATGGGTTCCATATCTGAGCATGTTGCAGTTGTGGTATCTCTGTCACTTGCATGTGCTAGAACTGTGCCACCTTGAGTGGTCCCACCATTCCCAGGGCTCAGAATACAGTGCATGCATCCCGCAGCTGCAGGCTGAGTTTCATTCACCTGAGGTTGCCTTCCCTCGTGCTTCTGGGTTCCTAGCTATTGCTCCTTGCTCCTCCAGCTCCAAAATGGCAATCACCTCACTCTGAGGGTTGGCAGCTGCCCACTTCATGTTTTCCGTCTCTTTTCTTTTCCTTTTCCATCATGGCTAATTCTTCCCTGGTTCCTTCTTGATTTTCCCAATCCTTTATTTTTCCTGTCACGTAATGTTCTGATGTCTTTTCAATTTTCTGTTCCTTAATTCTATAAAAGCTTCAGTCTGGTAGGAGGGTGTGTCACAATAAAGCTGTGTTCCTTCCCTTGTTTCCTCGATACCTTTACTTGCTGATCCCGACTCATGGTTCCCGAACGATTCCAGTATTGGATTCCAGATTTCTGGCTTTCTCCACTTCCCTGAAGACTTCATCCACCAAGGACGTTTTTTAGGTCTTTGGCTTTTACCTTCTGATAATGTGGCAACTTTTTGAGGGCACTTACCTGTCAGATATTCCAGTGTGTGGTGGCATTGTTTCTTCTGGAAACAGTTGTCCGTACTTTGGACAGTGGAAGACCCGGACCCAGAATACAGTAAGCATCCAGACCTGAACAGGGCATACACTTGGTGACTTAGCACATATCAAACACATGAAAGGTGATGGAAGAAAGTTTTGAAAGTATTCCCACCACTGGCAATCAATTAGGACAGTTTGGGATGGACCATTCCCATGAGAAGCAGGGTAAAAATGTATTTGCATAAGGTGGACCTCCATCTAGTGTAACCGTGGTCAAAAAAAGCAAGGCTAGAATGGAATTGGCAGTTGTAAAACAATTTGCAAGCACTCCTCTAATTACTTTCTCAGTGACTCTCTATTTCGTCTATCATGATCTTCTTGTCCAGAAGCCATTTTTGAAGAATAAAAAGCATTGTTTCCCCAAAAAGAGAAAGCTTGGCAAAACATGTAAAGTTTCCTTTGCTGTAGGACTGTGCAATAGAAAGAAGTCCATTGAAATGTGGCAGATACCCTAGAACTATTTGAATGTGAAGCAATAAATCTTCAAGAAACAGTGAAACTTCTGCAACGTTCTACAACATTTTGCGAATCCTCTGTGAACCCACAAAACAAAAGACAAGAGTTGGACTGACACAACCTTGTTCAGTGATACCAGTTCCAGGAACCACAAAAACTAAAGGGCTTAAAAAGTGGGAAAATTCTCATCAACATTTTAAAAAGTTACAGGGTTCGCAGAGCTCATTTTTTTTTCACTATGACTTTTTTGAAAATTTGAGGCTGGCAAGACATTTACAAACCTGCAGTACCAAGAGCTGTTGCAAGATGTCCCTCTCACATTAGATGCAACTGCTTCACAAGTCTTTTAAAAAAGTACAGTACTTCCAGTGGATACAAAGTGCACCTCTCAAGTCAGATCAAACTGCATGAAAAATATTCACAAACCTGTAGCTCTGCAAGTTATTACTAGATGTGAGTCAGATGCAGTTGTCTGATATCGCTAAGCTCAGCTGCAATTTTATTTACCTGGGTGTAATTTTGCATAATAACTACTAGACGAAATGACTGAGATTATGCCATTATGCCACAATGTGAAAATGAGATTTTGTTGGGGTAAAAGTCCTATTGAGGGAGCATGGGAAGAAGGCGAATGTAATGAACACGAGTGGATGTTGTATGCATCATGCATGACTTTGCACTATTTCCAAAATAGAAACAAAGATTATTTTCGTGCAAAAAAAAATCATGAAATGGCAGACCAACTTTTGACGTATTTCTAAAAAGAAAAGTATGCGAGTTTCGCATAGGCTTAGAAATTACTTTCACAAAGCTAAGAGGGTGTGGCTTCAACATAAAAATAAGCATATACACTTTTGTCCAGGTTAATGCTTTGTTTTTGGGAGCAATTACCTATCTCAACTAGATCTACCGGTAATCAAGTTTAGCTTCCGTCACAAACATTTGATAACTCTGGTAATATTATTCAATACCTACGTGCATCCAAATACACAAAGAAAGACCTTATTATTCAAGAAAAGAATCCATGAGATAACAGAAATAAGATTCATGAACCCCACTTGGGCAATACTGCTGACAGGTGGTTTTAACACCAACTTAATATACACTCTGGATTAATGTGAGCATTTGGCAGCCGAAAATGCAATCTGGGCGGTCCACCCACAGGCCGGCCATCATCGCAAACCATCTGACCACATTGGAAAAAAACTGGTCACTGCCCTGGTACATCTGGGCTTAAGGGTAATTAATGGTAGAACTCAGGACAATAACCCCACCAGGTTATACAATATGGTTCGACCTTAGGATCAATAATTGATTATACAATTCTCTCCTTGCCACTATTAAGCATTTAAGTAAATACAAAGTCAAAAGCTCTATACAAAGTGACAATTCGCACCAAAATCTGGAGCTGAGTTTAAATCCCGCCAGACGCATGCCTGCACCAGTGGAAATTGGAACCTTAGAGGCAATCAACTTGAAGCATCTAAAATGGACTCATCATTCCCCCCCCCCCCCCGAAGCTGGCTGCTAGGATGATACTGGAGCCCAGTAGAACCTCTCATGCTGCTCCATTGAAAGCCTGGACATTGTTTTCAACAAGATTGCTAATGCATGGTTCAGTATTAGAGTCCAAAACAAGGCAAACGGCCAGGCGATCAGACACCTTGATGGGAAAAACCTTTAACCTGAGAAAAGAACTAAGACGAGCAATCAGGAAGGCCAGAAAATCCAATGCCACAACTTATACATGGGAGAAAATAAAAAACCCGAAGAAGCAATATAAAAAATAACTCTGGGCAGAGCGGAAAACAATATCCAATGAGTTATGGGCAAAGCTCCTTTTCAACTCCAAAACAACCAACACTAGAGCTTTCTGGGTAACTGGCAATGGCATTGGCAGGGAAGCAAGAGTAATAAACAGCTCAAGTGTTTCTGAAAAAGCCTGAACAGCCCATTTGATATGACCTTTGCTAAACAAAAAGGTTCCCCAGGGAAAGAGAAAAGTAATGATGTTGGGGTAGATGATGTAAAAGACCAGGTCACATTCACAACATTTAGGATGTCACATCAGTCACCTGTATCTGTGAACCAACATCGTACAACAGCAATTGTGGCAAAAGTGATCATGGCAGGATGAAGTGATGGGGCGCCACCCCACTAACGGCGCTATATAATGAGGTGGAGGCAACTGGTCTAATCCCCAGCAGTTGGAGAGGGTCAATAATACAATTTACAAGGCCCTTGCGCCACTTTTGCGTCATTTTTAACATGGGAAATGTGACGCAAAAGTGGCGCAAGGGGCTTGTAAATCTGCCCCCCGATCTTTAAGGGTGAGGACAGATCTAACACTGCAAATTACAGGCTAATTGTGCCTATTGACACAGAAGTCAAATATTACCCTTCACTAATCCTGGAAGATTTAGTAGAGTGGTCCAACTCCAACAATCTCTTTCCTTTCAACGAGAGAGGATTTCGGAAAGGTTAGAGAACTACTATCAACATTTTAGCGGTAACAACAATTGCAGACAAATGTAAGCGCTTAAAGAAAAAATTGCATCTATGCTTTATAGATTTTTAAGCCGCATTTGATTGTGTGGACAGAGCCCTTTTGTGGGGAAAACTAAGGCGGTGGGGTCTTAACGACAAAAACATGCGTGACTCGGCTTCAAATCAAGTTGGCGGACGCATCGAAGTTGTCCAGGAGAATACCCAGCCATCGTCCTTAAACAAGGGTGCGTTCTTGCCCCACATCTGTTTAACCTTTTTATGGCTGACTTGTCCTCAAGGCTTGATCAGGTAAACTTAAACCCACCGAGATTAGGATCGCCAACCTTGACTCACCTCTCATATGCTTATGACATCCTCCTATTAAGACACACAAGGGTGGGATTACAGAGATCAATTGCAGAATTAGCAGCATTTGCCACTGCCAACAAATTAGCAATAAATACGACTAAGACGAAAAGAATGTCTATTTGGAACGGACCCGGCCCCCGCCCCCACTCAAGATCAAGTTAGGAGATGTAAGTCTAGAAGAAGTCAGCAGTTATAAATTCCTGGGCTTCTACATTGATAAGAAATTGAATTTCAAAGCACACAAACAGTATATGGTGAAGAAAGGTAAGGTGTTAACCTACTTATTTTGGGTTCTTGACAAGAAGCTGGACGGCCCTTCTTTCAAGCCACTAGTAGCTATCATTGCTGCAAAGCTACTGCCAACGGCACCTTATGTAAGTGCTGTCATGCATGGAAAAGATGCCTCAACTCTGGACGAACTGCAATCAAACACATATAAGTAAGTCTTTGGGCTACAGCTGAGTGCCTCACCCGCAGAAGTTTGATTGGAATTTGGGCTTATACAGCAAATCATAGGGAGAAGATATCTCACCATTAAAACATGGTACAAGATAAGGATAAATCAAAGTAGCACCTTGGTCAGCACCCTATGGCAGTTTTTGGAAAATGACCCCCACTCAATCTACAGCAAATATCTGAGGTCCTCGCTGCAAGAAACTAACACATCTGACCTATTGCACTTAAACTTACTGTATCCTGCCTTCTGCTGTGACATCAACAAAGCTGTTAAATTGTACTCTCTCATTAATGACAATCACAAACATACCACTCGGTCACATGCCTGGATGGTAGTACAATCTTATAACATTTTAAAGCCAGCAGCATATCTCAGCACGAAATACCCAGCCTATTTAAAGAGAAAGCTGTTGGCCATCCATCTTGGTGTCTTGCCATCTTTGGCTGACCAACCAGCACAGAAACATAAAGGCCCAAAATCATGCAGGAAGATGTCATGCATCTGGTTTGCATGTGCCCACCTCTAAAGAAATAACGCATTTTATTGCTGAAACCCATCTTCAATGAACGGGGGATCCGAACCTGCCGGATGGCCATAATAAAGAGTCTTGATCCCTCAGACCCCCAGATTAATTGTAAATTAATGACATTTCTGATATTACATGGAAAACTACTCAAATTAAGTTTTACCCCTCAGGGAACAGCAAAGATTGTGGATGCTCTGGACGATTTTATTAGCACTGTGGCACTTTCTAATGACCAAGAAATTATATGATCAATGCACTATGGCACTTTAAATACACCTTAGTGGCTCAAGAGACAATACTTTAATGTCCAGTATTTCCAACATTACTAGAAGCAAGGAATATGTATTTCGATTGTTCAGGTCAACCACAGTTTTTAGAAACAATTACCAATCACCTAATATTAACATGTATTTTAGGTAGATTTTTGACAATGGTAACTTTGTAGGAAATTCAGCAATTATGTATTATCATCTAAGGTTTCATACGTTGTATAACATTTTATGAAAAGGGTAATATTGTGATGGTTTTTATTAACTTAAAACAATAAAAGGATTAACTAAGCCTTTTTCTTGTTATTTAAAATAAATATGTCAATGCTGGTTTATGATGGTGAGTCAATATTGTAGCTTTCAATAAACGTCTTGAATGTTATGGAAGACTGCCATGACACGCTACTATGCATGCGTTCTACTAGTCACTCTATGTATTTTTTAGAATTGTTTTTAAAAAACATATTAGCATAACCTAAAAATGGTTCAATGTAGGAAAGCAAATTACATTTAAGAAAAACATAAAAAGGCTTTAGAAAAAAACAAAAAACTCCAAAGGCATCACCTAATGAACCACAAAATGTGGAAAAGTTCAGTTAAAAGACCAAAAATAAAGAAATAACCATCATTGGCCACCCACAGCAGATTAAGTGCAGGGCCTTGCTTAATGCCATCCACAGTGGGGATCACCCATGGTGTGTTGAACACTGATTTTGGGTGGTGGTCAGGCCAAGCGGCCAACCCCAACTAAACACGACATTCAGCCGTGTGCAGCTGGAGCTGGCTGACTGTGGCGGATTGAGCACAGGTCGCTGACTAGAGGCTAGACACTGGAACCAAACCCAGCCGTGAGGTTTTGTGTAAATAGCAGGATGGGTGCAAAGAGCAGTAGGTTGTTGTGTAGAATCTAAAAAACAATAAATTAAATGAAAAAATAAAGTTCAAAATAAAGGTAATGTTACCTTTGCTTATAAAATTATAAAGTATTTGAAAAATCTCTGAAATTCACTGTGAAAGCCACAGTAAAAGTGAAGTTATAGTTACAAGAAAAAAAGAAAAAACATCTGAAATTCAGCAGTAATAGTTTGGTAAACTAACGATAACTCTAGCCCCCATTATGTACTGCCTATGACCTCATTTATGACATCCTCATGGCATGTGAAATTGCAGCTTTTCTATAAACACTGATGACATCTGATATGACATAACTGATTGCATCAGTAAAGACATCTATGATGATATCATCAATGATAGTGCAGTTGAAATTAGAACACTGGATTCAAGCTAGTCTGGCTGATGAGGGGTGAAACTCCGTAACCGGTCCGAGGATGCTTGTTTCTGGTCCAGGGAGGACCTGGCATGGCAGTTTGGGCTAGACTGTTCCCATGAGGAGCAGGGTTAAGACTGATTTGCACAGTGGCGGCTCTGCTAAGGTGGAGGAGAGTCACCCCACTGCTCACCGAGCAATTCAAAATAGAAAAATAAAATAAAAACTCAACGCTATTATCATTTCATTTAACCGCACTGACTCAGTTGGTTGGGGGTCGGGCTGGGCTGTTTAGAGCTGGGGGGAGGAGTGATAGGCTCTTCCTAAGTGTGCATGACATATTGGCCAGCAGTCTCGCGCCAGCCAAACAGTCATGCACACTTTGCATGTTCTCCACCGAGGCTGCATTACAGCCTGAGTGGAGAACATGCACAGCCTCCCAGCCCCTGTCTGAGCGCTTAACCACGGCGCTCAGACCAATCACAATGCTGCTGTAAGACAGCGTTGTGATTGATCAGGGGAGTCTGGGAGGCTGTGTGCTTCCTGCTGCCCGAGAGAAGAGAAGAGGACGGAGGAGAGATGGCAGCGGGCCAGCCTCATCCAGGTAACTGTTTTTTTTTACTCCCTCCCCCCTCCACTCCTCCCCACCCCACCATGCCCGTTCGGTAGCAGCCGCTACTGGATTTGCATATGGCTGGGTCCAAACTGGGGTGGCGTGGTGAGCAAAGAAATGATTAATTAAACCCAGATCTGTGACTGCGGGGTGAATGTTTGCATTGTTCAGCATTCCAACCATCATTTGTTCTTTTTGCAAATTAGAACCTGAACCGTAAATAAAAAAATAGGAAAAAAGGGTCCTATGGGCAGATGCGACAGTGGTTGACTGTTTGAGAAGGAATAGACCTACGGCCAGGCAGGGCGGCAAGCCCCTTTGCACACGGCCATGTCAATAGGCAATGAGGGTTGGCTGCCCACAAAGCATTTAGTGCAGGTAAACCTCCCATTTAGGATTGAAAGTAGTGTGCAGCAGTGGTTGGCTGCTCGTGACCACCTTAATGCAAGTCCTGGCTGATACCCTGTGGCTAACCCCCATTGCACACAGCCTAAGGTACTGTGCAGTGGAGATTGGCAGACCTATGGGGAGTGGGTGCATGACCTGGCCATAGGCCAGGCCCTATGCCCAACCTCTGCGGAACGCAATCAAAGGTTGTGAGTAGACGGGGTTGTTTATCTGCTAAAGATTGAGCAAATGTCTTGGCCAAATATAGGGGTTGGCTGTCCGCAGAGGGTTGGTGTAAGATCCTGATTTTATATTAGGCCCTGCAGTCAACACACTTTGTGCACAGCGGAAGGTGCTACGCTACACAATGGGGGTGTTCTGCCTGTGGAGGGTTGGCAAAAGGGACCTAGCTGAAGCCAATGCCCTGTGGTCAACACCTACTGTGCACAGCCAAAGGTCTTGAGCAGTGTCGGTTGGTCAATCACAGTGAGTAGGGCACGTGGCCTGATCCTCCAGCAAACCCCTGTTCTGCATGGCCTAAGGCAGAGTATTGGTACTTCTGGATGTTGTCATCAGTGATGTCATCAATGATGTAATTTGAGATGTCATCAGTGATGTAATTAATGATATAATTTAACTTTTCATGAACAATGTCATCTATGAGGTCATAAGAAGTGCATGATGGGGACAGTAGCTATACTTAGTTTACCTATGCATAACTGGTGAATTTCAGTGATTTTTAGGTTTGTTTTATTAACTGCACTTGTGTTTTTGTCAGAGAATTTCAGAGTTTTTTTAAACACAGATTAAGATTTTATAGCAAGGCTAGCCATAATGTTACTTTAACCTTTTTTCTGTGAATACATCTGCATTTATATTTATATATTTTCAATGTGAAAATCGCAGTTTTGAGTTATGACAAAACTGCGGTTCATTATCTGCATTGTAAACAATAATGTACCAGTTTTGAGGATTTTTATGCATTAGAGCCTTAACCATAACTCCTTTTTTAACTGCGTTTTTAATTGAATTCCTAGAAAAATTTATAATATACTATATTGTCAACCACTGTGTGCTCAGTGGGGCTTGAGATTAGAACCTCGTCTGAGTTCTCAACTTGCACCCATCACACTGTGTGTGACCAACACTCGCTGTGCACAGCCTGACCCGGCACCCAACCCACCTTGAGTGGTCATTCCCTGCAGCATACAGGCAAAGGTTGTACACAACTGGGGTTGACTTCAGGGCCTGGCCTGTGCCCTGTCACAGGCTGCCGTCATCTGATGTGATTGACCTTCAGCCGTGCGCTGCAGCGGTTGGCCACAGGATCTGACCTTAGGCTTGGCCCAACACCCAACCTACTGTGAGCAGAGAACCCCCAATGTGCTCGGTGTTGTGCCATGCTCAGTGGGAGGTGGCCACAGCCACTGCCCTTTTGCCCAATTCATCATCAATTGTCAAGCCATACTGTTCACAGCCTTGATCTGCACACAGCAGGGTTTGGCTACAGCAACTGTCCTGAAACCTGGCCATGTATCCGACAGTCTGCACAGCGCCAAGTTGGCTACAGGGCCAGGCCCTGTAGCCAACAGACTCAGCACATGGCCTTTGCTTTTGCACTGCATAGTTAACCTCAGTCCCTGTCCTGTCTCCAGATCCATCTTGCTACAGGCTTATTGAATCCAGCTCGTATTTTTTTTTTTTCTGGCAGATCTCAAAAGCTTGAACTTTGAGTTTTGTTGTTTGTGTTGTTTTGAGTTTGTGTTTTTGTGCTTTTACTTATTTGTCAATTGTGGTTGTTTTTAAAATTCTTCATTGATAAAAATGTAGGTGTGTTCTTCCATTTGCCCCTCCCAAAAGCTATTCCCATCCCCTTTTCCTTCCCACCCCAGAAAGGCCCTTTTTCTTCCCAGGTATTAGAGTACAAAAGCCTGAGGCGTGGGTTGGTCCATTCGTGCTGCTTTTTCTGCATTTCTTCTGGCTCACCTGGCAATGTTCTGCCCTCCCGTCGCGTGGCAAATGCAGTAAATCCATTATTATGGAGAACACATAATTCACTAACCTAATGATTACCCATTGTGTTAACCACAATTTATTTGTAAAAGTTTTAAAAAAAAAACATTTTCTGATTAGAGCCAATGGCCATTGCTTGCTGCACCTTGAGGAAAACAGCTCTTATCAAATTAACTATCCCAAAATAATCATGTTAAAAAAACAAATCATAATATGTAATATGGGCCTATATTGCCACATTTACTCTATGAATAAATCTCCACCTCCACTTCTCCTATCTTTTTTTATGGGGAGATCCTCACACATAAGGGTACTACTTGGTAGTAAATGTGGGAGGTTTCAGGGGGAGTAGCTGAAAAATGGTAATACTTGCTACTAAATGGAAGGAGTTAAGGGGGAGTAAGGAGGGGTTGAGGGAGGGATACGATACACACCAACAAAAGGAGGAAGCACATTGCTATTCACAAACTGAACTTCTATAGTAACTGCATCCAAAAAGGACCCAAGACAGTAGTTCATGTACTTCAGCTCAGACCTGGAGGAAGAGTAATGCCACACATGGCCAAAAATTGGTACTTCAACTGTCTCCAATAGAAAATAATGGAGGCAGAGATTTAAAAAAGAACCCCATAGTAAATAACTTCACTAAAATATATTTACATTTAATATAATCTTTATATGCAACCCCAAGCTATGAAAATCTTGACCCACAAATGCTAACATAATGGGCAGATAACAACAAAGAGGCCTCTGGGCACATACTAAAGATTTTGAATCAATTTGTTATATCAGAGCTAAAGTGTTGCAAGAAATTGAAGACTCAAAGAAAGATCTATCTCTTAATAAAGAGCAGGAACTAATTCAAAAGTTCTATACAGAGATGAAAGGAAGGTTGGGTATATATGGACATAAAAGAAAAAAGGTAAGAACATTTTAATGACACAGTAGACTATAGCACAAGAATAGTCTATACTTTTTTCAGAATGATTATACTAAATATATTAACAGGAGCAGACAAGATTCTAATGAAACTAATGCTTTGGATCTGAGCTGAGATGATGACTTGGGGAGGTCCTTCTACGCCACCAGGTAACATGTCAAGTGTCTTTTTTAGATGAAAACAAACATTTTCACCCAAGGGGGAGACCCACAAATAAACAGGAAGGAAAAACAGGTGAAAGGGGGGTGGGGGTAAGGGACAGAGAAAACACCAATCCCAAGAACTTGAGGAACAACAGGGGGCCTGATTTACAGTATTTTACCATACGGCAGCGCCGCAAGCCTTTGTGCGGTACTGCCGTTCGGCAACAGAAAAGGGCAGGAATGTGCCGTATCTAATAGATATGTTGTGTTCCTGTCCTCTTTAACTGTGCTTGTGCCAATGCAGGCACCCTTCAACCATGGTGCAAGGGTGTCTGTAGTGCAGGAATGATAGATTTTGTGCAGGAAGGTACACCCTCCTGCACAAAAACAATCAATGGAGGTGTTTTCCTCTTTCTATGTGTGCTGCTGAATCTTATCTTAACTGGATTGATTTATCCTCTCGTTTATGTAAGATTTTTATAGGAATGTGGGAAACAACTTTGCAGGTCCCCTCCTTTTGGGGTTTCCTTGGACACATGTACCCACATGTGTTCAATGTTTCTTAATGTTTTTTTACCATGGGTCTGTGCACTATGATTGTCATGTCAAAATTGCTTGCAGCGTGATAGATTCATTCCTCTCTTTTATGTTAGATGTTTTTAAAGGAAAGTGTGAAATAATTTTGCAGGTTCCCTATTTTGGTGGGGTTTCCTTGCATACATGCTACCGCCTGGATGCAATGACGACTTATGATGTTTCTTAATTATAGGTTTGTGTATTGTGATTGTCATGTCTGTGTTTGTTATTGTAGAAATGGATCATTAGTGTGTAACTTATTTGTCCTTGATTTATTGTAATGTTTGTGCATGCTTTATTGTTTGTGGAATTATTTCTTACATATGTTTTTTGCACATCATTTACAGCCCTGACGAAGTTCAATTGTTTATTTTGATCGAAACACGTTGTCTAGATGTTAGTTTGCTGTATTATATGCATTATATGAGAATCAAATAACAGAAGAATACTTTTAAACAAAACTGAAGATTTGTGGACTTTTATATTTCTGGGTGCACCATTCCATTTTGTTCTACTCACACAATGAGGTGACGTGTAGAAAAGCCTCACAGTTTGAATTGTAATTTATATATATTGCATATATTTTTTGTGGATTTACAGAACTTCCAAATGACCTGAGACACTTGATCTCACTGGTTCATGATTTACTTAGGATCCTTATGCTTAAGGGTTGAAACAATATGAAATGAGAAAGGCCGCCATTTTTCGTGAACTTTGACCTTATTGGAGATAAGCAAAAAAATATATATCCAAATATGATGTATTGAAATTTACCATGTCTTTTCTCATTTGCCAGTTTGACATATTTTTGTTTTCATCAACTGTTATGAAATGGCTCTCTTCGTTTTATAGATCTTGATACAGCTTTAAACTGTTTCATCTGATTGCATATTATTGCGAAATAGCAAACAAAAGGGCGATTTGCCAAGGTTTGGTTTGCTTTTACAGCCAGCTGGGGCATGATGTATTAGGAACAGAACAAGTCTGTGGAACATTTTGCAGTGTTGACTTTATTGTACAAAGACAAAGAGACAAACTTTGAGGGCTATTTTATGTCTCCGACTAATTACTTCTCAATGTATGTGTTGATCAAGTTTATAAGTGTACCTATGAGTGCAGGGGAACTGGGTTTGATAAAAGCGAAGTGCCGAACACCATCGCCCGTTTCTTCTGTTGCCATGAAATACTAATGTCTCAAGAATAAGGGGCAACCCAGTAACCCTGGGACCTGGATAGGACAAACAATAAAGACACAGGGGCATATTAGCAATGCCTGGCGATAATTATCGCAAAGCGCAATTAGCGCTTGGATAATTATCGCCAGGCATTGCCGGTTTCTATCGCGGAGTTAGCGTGCAATCAGCAATGCTAATCTCCAAAGCGATAGAAACCTTGGAGAACAGTGTGAATATCGCCTGAAAACAGGCGATATTCACACTGTTCCCAGTTCTGCTTGCTGATAGTGCGAGGGGACTTAGCCATGTAATCCACCTCTCATTGGATTACATGGCTAAGTCAGGGTGGGACCAGGTGTTAGCAAACCAGCGCTAAACGTGTTTAGCGCTGATTCGCTAATCACCGCCCCTGCCTCGCTGATAGGCGTTAGCGACCTCAGCGACTGTTTCCAGTCGCTGTTAGGTGAGGAACGCCTACTTTGCATGCCATTAGCGATAAATATCGCTGGCATGCAAAGCGGCACCCAACCCGGTCGCTATCGCCTACAAGCTGTCGCTAACAGCAGTTAGCGACAGCTTGTTGATAAGGCGATAATATTATCGCCGCTTTAGCGGGAAAAAGTCCCGCTAAAGTGGCGATAATCGCCTTGCTAATATGCCCCACTGGTCTATGGGGGAAGTATAGCCCTTACTTCCACAGCAATATTTGCAAAAACCTTTACTAATAAAGCTTATGATGTGATTAAAAAATGTATTCAGTAATTCATAAAAATTAAAAAGTCTAGTTTTTAACAAGAACTCAATTTCTTGATTTCAGAGAAAAAAATCTTAAAACAAGGTGCTTCTATTGGTGCGATGGCCCAGGGAAAGTGACAAAGTGAATGGATAGTGCTCAAGTTTAAGTATGTGACTGATAAGGACATTTGGATGTAAAACCAACACTCACAATGGGAGTGTTGAAATTCTAAATTAAATTTTAAAAAAGCCCACTGTAGTAATTGTCGACGTTTCGACGCACAATATACAATTATTTAGAGAAGGGTCATCATCAGGATGGAAAATATACAGAGGAGACACCAGTAGACCGTGGCGTAGGATTCCACAATCAGAGATGTGTATGTCAGTCTTTTTGGGAAACTAGGGCAGCTAGGGTAAGTAACCAACACTGTCGGACGTTCCGTGTGGTTAGGTTAGGTCTCTAAAAGGTTATCTATCTACTGGCTGTGAAAATGTAATGCCTTGCCTTTCTGTAGCTGCGAAGTACTTTGTAATGATGTGTTATCTCCTGTAATACCATGAAACATGTATTCCACTCGAGTTGTATGTTAATCCTCCCATAATAAAACATATATATTTTTTAAAGCAGCAATCCGTGGGAGTCCGAAGAAACTCCAGCAGGATTGTGTTTAAAAAACAAAAAAACACGCTCGTCCATGTTTTATATTTTAATATTTGGATCCCTGGGGGGGTCTTTATTTAAGGTATATGGGGAGATGTGCATGAGTGGGGCCCCCATCTCTGTGCCACTAATGAACCCTGGTGACCCCATCTTCATGCCCAAATGTTCAAAAATAGAGGAAGCAGGCACCCGGCCTTCATTCCGAAGCATCCGTGATGCTCCCAGGATTGCAATCTGCCTGGGCCAATTTCAAATTAAAGGGGATTGGGGCATGTGGCCCCCTTCCACCAAGCCAGCAATGGGCCCCTGGGACCCCATTCCCCGGGTCCAGCGCCGTATTATGGGGGGGCATGCTGCCCCACCTCCCTGAGACTTAAATGGCCCCAGGGACCCCATCTATTGCAGCTGGCTCTTACACTGTGTCCCGGGGCGCATCCTCTGGGCACAGTGGTTTCTCTTCCCGCAGGAGCGCAGGCAGGGAAACCAACTGTGCCCCATCCTGACTCTTTTTTCACTGCCTTTGCTGTTCTGGGCAGGGAAACTTGGATTGCTCCCACCCAGCAGGAGCAAGCATAAACAACTGCTCCTGCCGGGAGGGATCCCTTGTGGCCCGCAAAGTAGTGATAAGCTGATGCCCTGGTTGGGCAGCGGGGCATCCAGTCAGGAGCATATGAGACCCTGGGGCCACTATAGGATTCCCTTTTATAACTGAAGAAGGCTTTAAGTGATGGGATCCCCACAGACTTTAGTGGCTCGGGGAGGGCGACTGAATGTTTTGGCACCAGAGAATGGGGTCCCTGGGACCAATATTGGCTTGATAAGAGAGGATGTGGGCCCTCCTCCCCTTAAAGGCCACCAGGGATGGGATTCCTGGTCCCCTTGTGGCTCAAGGAGGGGGGCTGTGCTCCTTCTTCCCCTTTACAAATATGTTTTGTCCCCGAGGATGGAGTCCCCAGAACCCCTAGTGACTAGGGGAGGAGACCATGCAACCCCATCCCCTTAGCTTAAAAAAGGCCCTCAGAAGGGAGTCCCTGTGGCCCATAGTGGCTCAGGGAGGGGGCTATATGCCCCCTCCCCTTAAAAGATATGTTTTGGCCCTGGGAGGGGGTTCCCAGAGACACTATTGCCACATCTGGGTGCGTGCACCACCCTCCCCTTAAAGAACCTAGGAGATGGGGTCTCTGGGCCCCCTTGTGGCTCGGGGAGGGGGGCTGTGCACCCCCTCCCCTTTACAAACTCTTTTGACCCTGGGGGGATGGCGCCTCTGGGGCCCTTAGTGGCTCGAGGAGGTGGGCCGTGTACCCCCTCCCTTTAATTAAAAAACAAAGACCTCGGGGGCTCATGGATGGGGCCGCAAGACACTCCCCTTAAAATATGTGATCTGGCCCTTGGGGATGGGTGCTGTAAGCACCTTTCTTCTGAGGGAGCTTGGCGGTAACTTTTCTTACTTTAAAGTGATAGGGTTTATGTGACAATTTTGCTGGCTACAGGCTTTTTTTTAGCACACAGCAAAATATAAATGTCTGTAAATGAAATATGAGTAAATTTCAGAATATATCAGAATTAGGAAAGCATGAATGAAGCATTTTTTTTTAAATTCAGAAGTGTGGCAGAAACAAATATTTTAATATGATTAAAACAAATCCCCTCCCCTCTACATATATAATTTGGCCCTGAGGGATGGAGGTTTCCTTGGACCCTTAGTGGCTTGGGGAGGGTAGCCGAACGCCACTTCTCCTTAATTAGAAAATAAAGGCCCCGGAGTATGGTGTCCTCAGGGTCCAAAATGGCTTGGGGAATAAGGCTGCTCCCAATTAATTTATTTATCAGAAAGAGTAGTTGCATTTATTTTAAAATTTAAAAAGCTATGAAAATATTTCAAAATCAAATAATAACTATTTTTAACTATATATAATTTTTGTGCAAGTAATGAAATTTATATATTTTAAGAAGTCTCAATACATTAATTTATTTTAACATTATTTCTTAAGTCCCTGGCTCCATTATTTTCTCTTGGAGCGTGTTGCAGTTCCATTGATTGTCCATGTGTGTTGCTGCACTCGTTTCAGCTCTGAGCTAGAGCTGTGAGCTGCTGTTTGGGGTCCTTTTTAGATTGAATCCTACCAGACAGCATTGTTAACAACTTCTTAGGGTCATTCTGAAAGCTTCCCTGGGAATGCATTCCGCCCATTGCTATCCAGCTTGAGTTAGTCTCTTCCGTGGAGAATAGTCTGTTTACAATCACTCATTGTATTCTTGCATGAGTGCCTGCTTTACAAGCTTTTAAATTTTGTTCTTACATTGTCACATTTGCTGTGCATTCAAAGACAGAGGCACTGTCTTCTGAGGGAGCTTGGTATTTACTTTTCAATCAGTCAATCAATCAATCAGGATTAATAATGCGTGGCTAAACACCCAATAGGGTATCCAGGTGCCTGAAGGTCCTGGAGGCTTATTCGAACAGCCAGGTCTTGAGGGCCATTTGGAATTCTAGAATTGAGGTGATGTCCAGAGGTGCATGGGCAGGCTGTTCCAGATCATGGCTGTGATGTGGGAGAAGGAACGTCCTCCATTTCTGCTTTCGGTAGATTCAGGGAGTATGGGCAAGTGAAAGGGAGGCGAAGCGTAGTCTTCTCAATGGTTAGTGAAGTTCAGGCGGTGGTTAATTTAGGCGGCTCCTTGGTTTTGCAGAGCATTATCTGCGTGAGTCAGCAGCTTGAATTGGCATCTCTTCTGTATGGGGAGCCAGTGGAGTTGCCTGAGGTAGATTGCGATGTAGGTTCATCGGGGAAGGCCGAGGATGAGTCTGGCTGTGGTGTTTCCTTCTCTGACTTCAAAGTGAAAGGATTTTCTGCCAATCTTTCTGGCTACCGGGCTTTTTTCTAGCACACAACAACATTTAAATGTCTGCAAATGAACTGTGCAGATATTTCAGAATATATCAGAATTAGGAAAGTACAAATAGAGCAAATTTTTTTAATTCGGGAGTGTGGCGGAAACAAATATTTTAATACAATTAAAACAAATACTCAAATTACACACCTCCCTTAAATTAGAAAATAAAAGCTCTGGATGATGGTGTCCCCAGGGTCCAAAATTGCTCGGGGAAGGGGGCCGCTCCCTATTAATTTATGTATTAAGAAGAGTAGTTAAATTTATTTTTAAAATAAAAAAGTTCTGATTTTGTTTTAAATAGAATAATTATTTTTAAGTATATATAATTTTTTCTATATAATTAAATGGATATATTTTAAGAAGTCTAAATATGTTAATTTATTTTAACATTATTTTCTACGTTCCTGCCTCCATTATTTTCTCTGGGAGGGTGTTGCAGTACCAGTGATTGTCTATGTGTGGTGCTGCACTTCCCGCCAGCTCTGAGATAGAGCTCTGAGCTCTGATGAGCTGCTGTTTGGGGTAATTTTTAGGTTGAATCCTACCAGACAATGCAATGGTCTGGCTTGCTAACAACTTCTTAGGGACATCCTGAAAGCTTCCCTGGGAATGCATTCTGCCCATTTCTTACCATTGGCTTTATATTTTGTAATTCACAGTTGCTTGCCTTCTATTTGCTGGCTTTATTTATTTTACGCTGTCCAGCTTGAGTTAGTCTCGTCTGTGGAGAATAGCCTGTTTACTATCACTCACTGTATTCATCAACAAGTGCTCGCTTTCTGTAAACAGGCCTTCAAATTTTGTTCTTACCTTGTCATATTTGCAGTGAATTCAAAGACAGAGGTCAAATGTCGGACACTGTATTCTGAGGGAGCTTGGCATTTACTTTTCCTTCTCTGACTTCAAAGTGAGAGGATTTATGTGACAATCTTGCTGGCTACCAAGTTTTTTCTAGCACACAACAAAATTTAAATGTCTGTAAATGAACAGTGCAGTTATTTCAGAATATATCAGAAATAGGAAAGCACAAATGAAGCACTACACAACACTCTATGACACAGCACTCCACTCTATGAAAGGCCACTCCACTCTATGACATTTTACTCCACTGTACTTTACGACATCCCACTCCACACTACGCCACTCTACTCAGTGCCACTCCATTCTACAACCCTTTGCTCTAAGACACTCTATGACATGCTAGTCTATGACACGCCACTCTACTCAACGACACGCCACTCCACTTTGCAACACTCCACTCTATGGGCTCCATTCTATGGCACTCTATGTCATGCCACTCTTTTCTACGACATGCCACTCCACTCTATGCTGCTCCACTCTACGCCCCTCCACTCTATGCCACTCCACTCTATGACTTGTTACTCAACTCTATGCTACCCCACTCCTCTCTACGCCACTCAACTTCATTCCAGTATACGCTACTCCACTCTACAACACTTTGATCCACTCTACGATGCTCCACTAGTCTCCAATCTATGCCACACCACTCTACTCCACTCAATGAAACTATACTCCTCTCTATGACACTCTACACTCCTTCACTCTATGACACTATACTCCACCCTATGCCACTCCACCCTACAACCCTCAACTCCACACTATGCCACTCTTAGCCACTCTATGCACCTCCCTCTACTCCGCTCCATGCCACTTTACTCCACTCTATGACACACTACTCCATTCTACCCCACTCTACTCAACTACTGCACTCTATGTCACTTCACTCAACACCACTATATACCACTCAGCTCTATGAAGCTCTACTCCACTCTATGACACTCTACAACACTCTAAGACACTACTCCACTCTATGCCACTCCACTCTACTCTACTGTACTACACTCCACTATATAACACTCTATTCCATGATGCTCCACTCTATGCCTTTCCAGTGTATTCTACTCTATGCCATTTCACACAACGGCACTCTACTCCACCCTATGCAACTCCACTGTACCACAATCTACTCCACTCTACTCCACTCTGCGCAACACCACTCTACTCCACTCCTCTCTACTCGAAAGCACTCTATGCCACTCCACTGTATGACACTACTCCACTCTATGCCACTCCTCTCTACTCTACCCTACTGTACCACACTACATTCTATGACACTCTATTCCATGATGCTCTAGTGTACTCTACTCTATGCCACTTCACACTACGGCACTCTACTCCACCCTATGGAACTCCACTGTACCACAATCGGCTCCACTCTATGCCACTCAACTCTACGATACTCTATGACACTCTAGGCAACTCCCTCTATGCCACTCCACACCACTTTACTCCACTCTGCACCACTCCACTCTACTCCACTTCTCTCTACTCTAAAACACTCTACTTCACTCTACCCCAGAAAACTCTCCAACACTCTATGACACTCTACTCCACTCTGTCAGCCACTCTACATGCCTCCACTCTACTCAACTCTGCTCCCTCTATAACACTCCACGACACTCCTCGAAACTCTGATTCACACTATGCCACTCTACTCCAGTCCATTCTATGCCGCTCCACTCTATGATAATCTACTCCACTCTACACCACTTTACTCCACTCTACTGCACTCTATTCTACTCAATTCCTCTCTATTCCACTCCACTTGACTCAACTCTACTGTCACTTTATGACACAACACTCTATGACACAACACTCTTTAACAATCTACTCCACTCTACGCCACTCCACTCTATGACACTTTAGTTTACTCTATGCTATGCCGCTTCAATCTACTCCACTCTTCTCTAAGACACTCTACTCCACTCCATGCCACTCCACTCTACGACAATCTATGGCACTCTAATCCACTGTGTGACACTCTACTCCACTCTATGACAGTCAACTCCACTCCAATCTACCCCTCCAGTCTACGCCCCATCACTCTATTCTGCTGTACGACACTCTACTCCCTGCATGGCACTCCACAACACTCTACCCAACTCTATGCTTCTCCACTCTAAGATACTCTACTCCACTCTATGCCACACCACTCTACGACAATATACTCCACTCTATGCCACTCTACTCTATGCCCCTCCACTCAACACCCTTCCTCTCCACGACACTCTGCTACGTCCACAACACTCCACTTCACTCTAATCCGCAGTAGGGTGGAAATCTATGGACAAAAAAGACCAGAGATGTAAAGGCAGAGATCTCCACATGTAGATTTATGAATAGTATTTTGTAGTGCTTGAGTAGTACTATTGTAGTACTACTAAGTGTACTACAAAATTCAGTCTGTGGATAGGCCACAGAGAGCCAGACAGAAAAGAGAGAGAGAGCAAAGAGATAGACAAGAAAGAAAGAAAGAAAGAAAGAGACTGAGAAAGAGAGGGTGAGATTACTTATTCCCACTGAACAAAAAAATGTTTAACTTTCATTTGTCAACTGAGCTCACAGGACTAAGCTACTCTAATGACAATTGATTGAACATTAAAAATATATACACGGGGAGAGCGGGTAAATAAATAAGTACTTACATTTCTTCTACATTATTTATTACACGATCTCTGCTCCATTAAAGTCATGCCTAATGGGGTTCTCCATACATTACTGAAAACAATTTGCTTATAATTGCCATTTGAAGAGCTTTCTACGTCCTCAGTCTCTGCCTTGTCGGCATGCTGAATAGGAGAACAGAAGGCAAGGTTCCAAGAGACGTTCAGCTGATATAGCCATTATTTCCTTTATTGGTAAACTCCCAGAGACACATCCTAACTCAGCCTACATCTTTCTTGGCTGCAGAAAACCACACAAGTACATGCAAAAAACACTGTCTCTCCTACAGTGCGACAAGCCAAACAGACTCAGGAATACCATTGCAGTTTCTGTTGAGGCTGTTTTTCATAATACCGAGTACAGAAATATCGACAGACAAATATACTTAAGCCACAATATCGACTTACAACATATCGTCAAGGTAATCATGCATATGCAAGTAGGGATTTATCTTCTAGTGTAAGTGCACACCTATTTACCTTGACGGTATATTGGCAGTCGATATTGTGATCTCAATATTAAAACTTTGATATTCTGGTACCATACTCAACTAAATAGTGGTCAAAGGTGGGGGTTTTAGTGCCCTCATCTGCTGCAAATATTCAAGTCAGATTTTCACAAATATAAAGTACTTAACATGATATTCTTAAGTAAAACCCTGAATTTAGGATATTTTGAAAAACAACAAATTCAAACGTTTTTGAAAAATATTTCCTCGTGCCCTGTGCTTCAACACATTTAGCAACGTTTACAAGAGGCAGCACAGACACAAACAAGGGCAAAATAAATCTGATGAAATCATTGAATGCAGCGAAATTGTTTTTCGTGGGGCCCTGAAGAGTATTTTCTTTTTACCAGTTGATTTTGTGTTTTCTTCAAACTTTAAGGCAAAAAACTTAAATACTGATGATTAAAAGGACATTGGCTGATTATGAGTGTTGACAAGGTGACAATCACAGCTTCATTGGAGGTAACCTACAGCAGGAGCGAGTATTGAAGGCATTTTTAAGTATTGCCAGATTACTGAGTTTCTCATATTGACTCACAAACATATTGACTACAAAATATTGGCTACCACCATATCGTCAAGGTAGATATATGTATAAGGATGAGTAGATGTACTATTATTAATTACACATCTGTTTACCTTGATAATAGTTACATCTTTAAGGGACATAGATCTAGAGTTAACAATAGTAAATCTATACTTTCCTATATACACTTACTTTCAGAATATAATGGTAGTAGAAATTCTGCAGTCAATATTTTTGTAGGTGTACATTTATGGATTCTATATTCTGACAAACAGCAAACCCTGCCTGTCGTTTCTGAGGTTGATTTGCCTTCAATGTCGCTGTCTCTACCTGAGGCTCCAGAAACAGAGTGAGTACTGCATACCATAATATCAGCTGTTGCACTGATGGTCTCCTTCTTGGTCGCCACTGCAGTAAACAGGGACGAAGATGTCCTAACAGAGGAGGTAGGATGGACCACATAGTTTGCTTTTCTTTCCCTTGGACTTGGGATGTGCATGTCTGGTGATTCACAATGTCTACATTTACCATACCTAGGTCTTCTTGATTTCGGTTCCTCCATTACCATCCTTGGTGGTACCTGGTGCCTAAATTCTGAGTAATGAAGTGCAAAGGGCCAGCTGCCTTCCAATACAATGGCCGATGTTCAGTGGGGGAGCAGTTGTTTCAGCAGGGGAAGTTGTGGTTACTTACATGTAACTAGTTCACCTGGTAACCAGTGATCTACTGAGGCCCTTGACTTCTCTTGCATGGTATAATGAGGAGGATGTACTGGGTATGAATGTGAGCACAGAGTAGGATGAACCTCCTTGCACCATAAGTGAAGGCAATTGGTCCTCATCAATAGTGCCCTTCATCATTGGTCGTACTCCTCCCTTCTCCTAAAGGCTATTTTCTTGCCCTAGATTGAGCTAACTCACCCTTCTATTGCCAACTCTGCCAAGGTTGAGGGAGAGAATGTGGCCTAATGGCTAGGGTGGTTGACCTCAAAGGTGGGGAACCGGGTTCGCGTCTCGGCAGGGACGCTCAACATCCTGTGATTCTGGGCAAATCACCTAATCTCTCTGTGTCTAACAAAAATAAATAAATTAATGTGTCAGTCTGTAACACAAATGGTGCTCATGTGAAGCGCTCTGATACCTTCAGGCCTAGTTCACGCTATATAAAACTACCCAAAAAGGTAATCCTACTTTTGAGATGCTAGTTGTTGTTCTGAAACCTCTTTTACAGGCATCGTCTCTATTGTTACTTCAAACCATGGCTTTGTGAAATCCACTGCATTGGAAGGATGTACCCCTGGAAAAATTGTGAAGGGAATTTTGATTGCACAAAATGTTGCGTCCAAAATATTGAGACTGAAATATCAAAAGATAAGTAAGTAGAGATTTTCTGTACCTAGCTCTACATATATGTACCTTGATGATATATGTCTCTTCAGGGTGTACAGATGTGGAGTTAAGGGTACTAACTCCATACTTCCTCTACATGCCCTTACCTTTTAATATTTTGTTCCTCAATTTTCTGTGCACAATATTCTGATACCATGATAGCCGTGCGCTCGATATTCCATAGACAATCATTGAAAGGGAACTAACCTTAAGGTTGATGCTGTAGCGCCTACGATAATGAGGACTTTTTTGCAGTCACAGCTTGTATGTGCCCCCACTTGAGACATGTTCCTTTGAAGCAATTTTCTTCCTGTTTCAAAGCTTAATCTAACTGCTCACGAAGGTGTTAGTAGTAGTAGGTTTATTAGGATTATAGCAGCTTCCTATTTTTCAGCAAATTCAAAATCTTTTCATTGTAGCTGTAGAAAAGTCTCTATCCAAATACCCATGCGGAGCCAGAGTTCCTCCAAAATGTTCTACTTCTGCTGCTGTCACCTTTGGGCATACTGGAAATACCATCCCACGACAATGCAACAGAACCAACAATAGCAACTGTCTACACTTGGGAAACAGCTATAAAAACTGTACTAAGTTTCTTCTTTCAAGTAATACTTCTCATGCCCAGCACACAAGAGGCACAATGCGATTTAAAGCCCTTAAACTTTAGGGTTCTATGGCACTGTTATTTCACACAGCACTCACAGAAAGTCCACCCTTAGTTATACCTTGAACCTTGAAGAGGTTCTGATTGTAAGGAGAGCATTTTTATAACAATTTTTACTTTTTCTTAAAGTGAAAACAATATCTTGGATTTGACAGAGCAGCTAGTTCACCTTCTACTCTCTAAAAGATACACAAAGGCATTCTTTCAATGCATGCATAACATCATCATGCCAGTGAAGTACTGTCCCTGATAAAACGTGTAGGAGCTTGAACAGAGGATGCACATTCAATACTACAATAGATGCCCAGTCACTCTTTCCAGTAATGCCAGAGAAGCGCCACCTTAAACATGATAAAGAGATTATGCTTTTTCATAGCATGTACCATTGACTAGAGGAATGATTTCCGAGTTTGGGGGACTGACTGTCAAACATCCAGAATAGAGGATGCACTTCCTATGCGACACCGTTGGGCAGGTCTGCCACGTTTTTTTAATTAGTCATTACTGCCACTGTGGCAAGGACTGCGGGGCATATTAGCAAGACCCACGTTAAAATTATCGCCGTTTTAGCGGCAGGAAACTGCCACTAAACGGCGATAATGGGCTTGCTAATATGCGTTATGGAATTCAATAGAAGCCCAGGTTAGATGTCCTGCACATCTAACCTGGGCCTCTATTGGAATTCTATAACGCATATTAGCAAGCCCATTATCGCCGTTTTAGCGGCAATTTCCTGCCGCTAAAACGGCGATAATTTTAACGTGGGTCTTGCTAATATGCCCCTAAATGTGGGCAAAAGATTGGGCAGCAGTCAGGACTTCCACCCGTATAGTAGCCATACCCTCAGGAGTAGCACCAATAACACATCATTAATTCCTGTTCCTTACAGCGACTTCCTCCCCCTGTGCAGCCATCTTCAATGCTTGGTCACTTTTCCATTTTCCACATTTTATATATCTGTGCCATGCTTAGAATTATCTCCCAGTTCCCCATGGACAACTTAAATGTTTTCAGTGTGAGATTGCTGTGAATCTAAATTAAGCAATTAGGCTGTCAGAAATGGTCTTGAGTCAGTCAATCCGAAACCATTTCAGCTATTGACGTACCGTGGATGATTGCTTGCCCTGTGGCAGGGTGCACATCAGGAATATATACTCCTCTCCGCACTCTAAATAGGGCGGAGAAATGCATAGGTGGGAGGACAGTACATCCACCATTATTTGGTTACTGTGAAGTTAGCCACCTTTTCTAATTTAGGCATCTGCCCTTTCTGTACCATTTCTGAAACCTAAAATTTGAAAAAGGTATCAGTATGATTGTGTTGTTGTAAATGAAAGGCAAACCCCGTCATATAAAACAAAAATACCCTTTATGTTTGTAAACATTTTCTTATTAGCACAAACATCTGAACTAGGCGCCATATTTATGACCCGGTTTGCCTCGCTCTAGCTCCATGCAACGTGGTGCAAGAGCGACGCAAACCTTAAGTCAGATTTTGATCCCGCAAAGCCACTTTGCGTGGCTCCAGAAATCTGGAGTAAAGCAGCGCAAATCGCTGCGTTGCGTTACTCTGCCCTGGGTAGTCGTTCCATTGGCATTGCGTGGGTGTTCCCACACAACACCCATGGTTTTTGACGCATCCCCATATTTTCAAGACCTTGTAAACCTGGGCAAGCGCTAAAATGCTACGCCGTCTCAGGTGAGGCGTAAGTAGGAGAAATATCTTTATTTCTCCTCGTTACTTCCTCTTTCTGCTGCACACACAGAAAAACGAAAAAGCCTCTCAGGATTGTTTTGTGCAGGAAAGTCCCCCTTCCTGCACAAAAACATTCCTGCCTACAACACAGGGACCCTTGTACCATGGTGCAAAGGTACCTGCGTTGGCGCTAGGCTGCCAAAACGGCACCAGCGCAAGGGAAAATGACAGGAATGTTATGTTATGTTATGCTGTCTTGGTATAGCGCAACAAATCATCCCTGGAGGAATATCTCAGCGCTTCTGTGGAAGTCTATAACTAGCGAAAACTGACTAAGCCAGGTTTTTAGGAGTTTATTTAAACTTTCTGAGCTCTCTGCAGAAGCAAATTGTTAGGGGAAATTTATTCCAATAGAAAGGGGCCAAGTAGGAAAAAAGATCTCCTTCCAAATCTGGAGGTACGAATTTGTGGAATTTGAAGAAGGGCTTTGTCTATAGATCTCAGTATCCTAGTCGGGTGATAATAACTGATTCAATTTTGTAGGTAAGATGGAGCCTTACAGTTCAGGGTTTTATGGGTAAGACAGCAAATCTTAAAGATGAGTCTTTTCCGTATAGGTAGCCAGTGTAGAGAGTGAAGTATTGGGGCAGAGGGAGACACATCAGTCTGGCTGCAGTATTCTGCACCACCTGTAATTTAGATAGTAAAGTCTCATTTGCACCTGCAAGTTAAGCATTACCATAATTGAGACGAACTTTAATTAAGGCTTGAACTAATGTTTTCTTAGAGTTAGCTGGAAGTTATGGAAATACTTTCTTCAATAGTCGCATGGTGGCAAAGCAGATTTCGCAACAGGTCGAAACATATTCTTTCATAGACAAAAAAGTGTCAAACTTTATGCCAAGAATTTTAACTACTTGTTTGGGGATGGAGGAGGTCCTAATTCGGATGGCCACCAATCCGACTCTCATAGATGATGGGCTTTCCCGAATAAGAGCATTGCAGTCTTCTCTCCGTTCAATTGCAGGCAGTTGCTAGACATCCAGAAGGCGATCCTTCTTATGCAATCAGAGAAGCGGACTTTCACCCATTCCACATCGGGGCCAAAGGAGATAACAGCTGTGTGTCATCAGCATAAAATGTTATCTTGAGACCTCATGCCTTGACAATTTGTGCCAGAGGTGCAACATAGACATTAAACAATGTGGGACTTAATGTAAACCCTTGCGCTGCTCCTTTCCTGACTGGTAGGGTGCGTGATTTAAAAGGCTTCAAGGAAGTGGTTTGAGATCGGTCTTTCAAGAAGTCAGCAAACCAATCAAGAGCTTTACCGTAGACCCCAAGGCCGTGCACTGTATTGGATAAATACGGCGCATAGCTGCCCTTTTCTTGTGATGCAGGGCAGCGAAGCATGGTGACTTGCTGCACTGTCTTGTGCCACTAAATTCATAATATGTCCCTAGGTGTTCAACGACCAGCATTTACGTCAGTTGGGCGACTGCAAAAGGCAGTGTACCCACCATCAGAAATACGAATATATAGGAAAGCATCATGCTATATATTGGTTTTCAAATTGCTGGTCTCTAACTTAAGACTTTAGTCTAAAGTTTTTACATTATACTGTGACTGAAGCAACATGAAAGTAAAACAAAAAATAAACAATTGAACATATAATTCTATTAACTAGCACTATTTTTTTTTTTTCTATTTCAAAGAGTTTTATATAGCGCGAACTTGACCCGAATCGGGTATCAGAGCGCTTTACATAGCACCAGTTGCATTACACGAGGACACATTCATTTTTGTTAGGCACGGGGAGATTAAGTGATTTGCCCAGAATCACAGGATGTTCAGCGTCATTGCTGAGACTCGAACCCAGTTCCCCAGATTCGAGGTCCACCGCCCTAGCCGTTAGGCCATTACACCCTTGGCCAGGTGCAACTGCACAGAGCACAATGTTACTTATATTTTCATTAAAAGGTTTTGAAGATCTAATTTCAAATTGATTATTTCTTTTGAATGTGTGTCAGGCTGACATACTATTTTTATGATTTTTCTGCACAGGGTTCTTAAAATCTGTTCACGATTCTTCTTTTTTTTTTTTTTGCTTTCATTATGTAAAATTGTCTTTAAATATCTTTCCTTTCAACAAAGGTGATGGAGACGTATAACAGTGGCAGTAGAGGTCATCTTGAACCACTTCACCTCTCAGCTGTGAAAGAGACTCATCTTACTTGGCCATTATCGGCGCATAGCGATCTGTTTCCGAAATACACCAGCTCTGAGTTTGACCACTGAGGTCGCGGTTAGAACTGGGACAGATTTTTGGTGCATGGATTCCACACATAACAACAGAATTAACGTTTTGGCCGATATCCTTGCACTTAAATCCAGCTATTACATCCGGAGTGAAGAGTAAAATGCTATCCCTCTTTTAGAGGCATAGGTTGGAGGGAGAAATGGTAGGTTGATCACCTGAGATTGTCCATATCGGTAAATAGACATAATATCGAGAAAAAAAATATAGAATGGACAGAATATCGAATTCAAAATATAGAATGGACATAATATCGAATGGACATAATATAGTGGTTAATAATATCGAAATGAAGGTAAGTAATATCGATTTTCAAAATATAGAAGTACATAATATAGGCATTAAAAAATATCGAATTTTTAATAATATCGAATTTTTGTAAGTGTTTAGTATGTTAGTATATGAGTTAAAAATGTATATTATTTTTGTAATGTATGTTTAATATTTTTTAAAGTTACAAAATTTATGTAAAATTATTTTTGCGTAATTTAATTCTGTAGCGGGTTGTGGGTTTATAGGGGAATAGGGTGGGAAATAATTTAATTATAGTAAATTAAATATTAATTTTTAGGAATTATTAATTATTTTTAATTTAATTTTGCGTTTTAGTTCTGTAGCGGGTTGTGGGTTTATAGGGGAATAGGGTGGGAAGTAATTTAATTATAATTAAGAAAATATTTATTTTTATTTATTGGTATTGATAATTAATTTATTGTTAATTAATTATTAATTGGTAATTAATTTTTATCAATTGGTAATTAATTTTTATTAATTGATTAATTGATAATTATGTTAATTGTATTAATTTATTATTCGGAGCGGGTTGTGGGTTTATAGGGGAATAGGGTGGGAAGTAATTTAATTGTAATTAAGAAAATATTTATTTTTATTTATTGGTATTGATAATTAATTTATTGTTAATTAATTATTAATTGTTAATTAATTTTTATTAATTGGTAATTAATTTTTATTAATTGATTAATTGATAATTATGATAATTGTATTAATTTATTATTCGGTGCGGGTTGTGGATTTATAGGGGAATAGGGTGGGAAGTAATTTAATTGTAATTAAGAAAATATTTATTTTTATTTATTGGTATTGATAATTAATTTATTGTTAATTAATTATTAATTGGTAATTAATTTTTATTAATTGGTAATTAATTTTTATTAATTGATTAATTGATAATTATGTTAATTGTATTAATTTATTATTCGGAGCGGGTTGTGGGTTTATAGGGGAATAGGGTGGGAAGTAATTTAATTGTAATTAAGAAAATATGTATTTTTATTTATTGGTATTGATAATTAATTTATTGTTAATTAATTATTAATTGTTAATTAATTTTTATTAATTGGTAATTAATTTTTATTAATTGATAATTATGTTAATTGTATTAATTTATTATTCGGAGCGGGTTGTGGGTTTATAGGGGAATAGGGTGTGAAGTAATTTAATTGTAATTAAGTAATTATTGAAATTCTTTTTGTGTATTGATTAATTTATTGTTAATTAATTATTAATTGGTATTTTTTTTATTACTTACTAATTTTTGGTATAAACAATTAATTGGTTGTTAATTAATTATTAATAGGTAATTAATTTGTAATAAATAATATTTATTGGTATTTATAATTAATTAATTATTAAATATTTTGTAATTGGTAATTAATTTTAATACATTTTTTATTGGTATTGATAATTAATTTATTTTTATTTAAATATTAAATCATTACTTTCCCTACTGTTGCACTCACTGGAGTGGGAATAGTAATTTTTACCCCTACGCTATCCAACGCTTTCCCTACTGTTGCACTCTCTGGAGTGGGAATAGTAATTTTTACCCCTACGCTATCCAATGCTTTCCCTACTGTTGCACTTACTGGAGTGGGAATAGTAATTTTTACCCTCCCGCTATCCAACGCTTTCCCTACTGTTGCACTCACTGGAGTGGGAATAGTAATTTTTACCCTACCGCTATCCAACGCTTTCCCTACTGTTGCACTCACTGGAGTGGGAATAGTAATTTTTACCCTCCCGCTATCCAACGCTTTCCCTACTGTTGCACTCTCTGGAGTGGGAAAAGTAATTTTTACCCCTCCGCTATCCAACGCTTTCCTTACTGTTGCACTCTCTGGAGTGGGAATAGTAATTTTTACCCCTACGCTATCCAACGCTTTCCCTACTGTTGCACTCACTGGAGTGGAAATAGTAATTTTTACCCCTACGCTATCCAACGCTTTCCTTACTGTTGCACTCTCTGGAGTGATAATAGTAAATTTTACCCTCCCGCTATCCTACGCTAAAAATATTGAATATTTTTTATTAATATTAAGTTAATATATATATGTATTAAAAAATAAAAATGTATGTTTATTTTTTTATAACTTACATTAATCATTTATTAATTTTAAGGTTATTTAAGTATTTTTAAGTATGTTTCAGTTAATTATATTTATTATTTTATTAATTTTACATTACTTTTAATACATTAAAAAAATTCGATATTTTAACAAACTATGGGGCCCATTACGATACCCGGCGTAAAAAAATCCGCCAGGCATGAAAGCGGCAAAAATCCGCCCGCACACACCGTCTGAACACCGACCACGCCATTACGATGACACAAACCGAAAACCGCCATCGGCGGAAAAATCACACAAGATACCGCCCGCCATCGTCCGAGTCGGAGTCAAACCGCCCGCCACGGACGGAAACACGCACGACAACACAAAACCGCCCACCCTCACGGCCGACACACCGCACGTGAGATTACGATCGCACCGCCATGAGCGCGGGAAAACTACAAATATACCGCCCGCCAGCGCAAACAACGCCGATGAGAATCGACACGGCAGAAGCCATGGCGCCCACGTCCCTGCACAGTAACCATCCGCTGACAAAAACAATCGCACACAACATGGCCAACAAGTCCACACAGCAAGGCACGCACAAATACACAAGCACAGTACACATCCCGAAAACACCCCCTGGACAAACAAAAACTACAAAGGCCAGAACCCCAGACACAACACACCTGAAAACAACAGACCATGAGGACACACCCACATAGGTAAGTACAAAAGCAGCACTCCCACAGACCATAACCCCTTGCAACATTGCAAACTAGAGAGGAGAGAAGAGGACACAGTGACACAGCAAGGACAGCAGCACACCACAGAAACGCACACATCACAACCACCACCACCACCACCACCACCAAACACCGGCACCACAAACCCCCTGCACATTACACAACACACACCGCACCAGCACCACAAACACCATGGCACCACAAAGAATGCCCAAGTTCACGCCCATGGAGCTGACGGTCATGGTCGACGAGATTATCAAGGTGCACCCACAAATCTATGGGAACCTGGTCCAGCACACACCACTAGCCACCAGAAAGAGAATGTGGAACCGGATCGTAGACCAGGTCAATGCAGTCGGGACCCTGCCCAGGAACAGAGTTGAAATCAACAAACGGTGGAATGACGTCAAGAGCCTGGTCAAGAAGAAGGAGAGCAAGAACAGAGAGCTGGCTGCCGTCACTGGCGGAGGGAATCCCGTGCTCTTCAAGACCTTCAAAGTGTGGGAGGAGAAGGTGCGAGTCATTATACATCCGGAGATCCTCGCCGGATTAGCAGAGGGAGTGGAGGCTGGTAAGTACAAACTAATGTATACCAGCACACCGCTATGTACTCACATGCACTACCACCATGCCACAGCTCCCAGGGACAAACACCCTCATGTCCAGCACACAATACACAACACATCACACACACATGCAACAGACACCACCACACACAGCCCAAACCGAACAACTGTAAGATACGTGGGGACATGTGTACACTCAGCCAGCCACGTAACCACCAACAGGTCCCCAAGTATGCCAGAAGCGCCACAACGAGCACCCACCACACCCATGTGTCCGCCATAGCTGCACTAACCGACAAGTAACAGGTAAGTGGCAGGAACACAAAGTGCAGTGGGTGGGAGGGTGGACAGCCCAAGTACAACACACACCAGGCCCCTAGTCCCACAGCACAGCAAGGAGGAGCATCCCCCACACCCCACAGCCACGTGTCAGCCACCGCAGTGCACACCGACAGCCGAAAGGTAGACATCACGGTCCACAACAATCGGTGTCAGTGGGTGTCCAGCCACCACCACGACCCACAACACCCCCTCACCCCCACAGACCTGCAACATGGAGCACCCCCGCTTAGAACCATGTGGCATCCAGTACAGTGCACGCCCGAACAACCTGCAGGTGGGAAACTGGACAGGGCTGGATTACTGGAGGCATGAGGACCGTAACACGACCAACACATGGGACATGTCACGTAGCAGACGAACACGCAGCACCGCCCACCGTCACGAACAAGTGAACAATGTGCACACGGACATGAACCACAGACTCACACCTCACATGACCCATCACAGACACAGCAACACCCAAGGAGCCACATCTGCATGCACAAGTCACACTGAATATAGTACCACACGGCAGCCACTGTGCAACTCATCACACACAACCGAAACACCATTGAAGTCCTGTCCATGTAGCCCCTACTGCCTGTCAACCACACACCCCACAACTACGCCTATGTAAGACAAACAACACTAGACGCAACAGAGCGGAACAACATAAATGCACACGAACACCACTGAACCCATCAAACACACAGACACACCATGCACATACAACATACCATCCATCCCATCCGTCAGCCCCAGTCTCATGAAAGGCATGTCATCCGCACAGCTGCCACACATACAGCGGTCACGCTAAGATACATGCCCATGACCAACCATGTGCCAGAAGTCAATGAAGCGCACGCCACACTGTGAGCAACAACACACAACATGGGCCACACCCCCCGAGCACTGCAGTGATGCACATGGCACAGGGCAGCACGCACACCAAGGAGATGGGACAACTGCAATACGTTGGCTGGCACACAACCATCACTCACTCATAATGATGCGTCCAATGCCATGTCCAGTAATCACAACAGACAGCAAATATGCAGGCCATGTCAGGCATGCACACACCTCAGACCATGCACTGTCATGCTGCCACAACACATGTCACGTTCGGCACCCATGGCTCACAGCATGTACCCCAAAAGCATATTCCCT